>JAPDOI010000920.1:0-254419 GCA_029168955.1 Aplectana chamaeleonis
GACGAAATCGTGCAAATTTTGAGATGTTCTCCGAATGTAACTGTATACAAGAACGCTTTTAGTGTGCTAGCAGTGGTTAGGTACCTGCAAATCATTTACCGTGAAAATAAATGCGTGGGAGTGTTGGCGGCAGGAAAAACAACTGAATGGACAGCGACTAATAATTTTGAAACCCTCATCATCCCTTATGGGCGGCATTTTGAAGAGGTTCACAAACAGGCCGGGTGTTATCGCAGCAGAGGGGGAGTTGGCTATCGCACTTGACCACGCCCATTTTTCGTGCTGAAACGGGCCCTGTATAACACCAGCCTGTGTTTTCCACCCTTCCAAAATCTGATACAACCGTTACGACACGGAAAAATCGACGTGGTCGAAAGCTTAACAGCCATATGCCCCCTATAGCGATAGCACCGATTTCTAAATTGAGTTTCGGATTTACGGTCAGGTCATCCCATAATCATCAAAACGCATGGAGTAATAGAAAGGTCAAAAATAATCGGTGGCCGTCAAATTGGTGGTTTGGTCTGCAAACAAAAGCGGCTGAGTATTTAATTTCCCAGCAAAGATCACGGTACCACCTCTCCGCTAGCACACTGAATCAGATCTTGCCGCTATCGCTGCCACTGCGCCAAACCGATGCCGCTTGCTCTGAGATTTTGAACCGCTTAGGAGCGTGCGGATCGATCGAACATGGGCGAATTACTGTGGCATTCTGAGCCGGCCCGCGCACCATCCGACATCGATCCGTTGATAGGAGGCGCCACCTGACCTTTGTAAGTGTTGGTGCAGCAGCCTTACAGTGCCAGAGTATGGACTTGTCGAGGGAACAAAATGCTTACCTTGTTCGAATACGTTCTCCATGAACATTGCGTGCCCACATGGGTTTTTATAGACCCTTCTATCAAATTATCAGATTTCTTATCATCACTGGCTAATAAAGTATAATGGAGTTCACTAAGAGTGTCTCATTGACTACTTAATAATAAGCTTGGTCGGCTGGGGATCAGTATGTACATGGATCCAACACCAGCACGCTATATCGTCACGATTGAGCAAAGAGCAGTTGTGCTGCAATGAGTTTGTATTCATCAATTCCCATCGACCGCTTCTGTTGATAAGTAAATGAGACACTCTTGATGGAAACTCCACTACAGTACAATTTGTTCCAGCTACACGTTACAGTCTATATCTTCAAAGCTTCTATCGCGGTTGGCTATCTCAGTTTCTGAAAAAGTGGAGTTCCAGGTGCTGTAATCCATTTCGTAGAGAACACTCCTCTGAGCAAATGAGATTTCTTTTTCCAAATAATTAAACATTTCAATCGCCACTGAATACGGCGAACCTCTTCATACTTTGGCCGTTTAAGAAACTCAGAAAATGATATGAGGTGAAGATCAGCTGTTTTTTTTCAAGAAAAGGAAAATTTTAGAGGAATCCATTCTTCAACAGGGTTCTCGGCATCTTTAACCAGGTGCGACTCTATCATTGGGCCACGTTTCAAAAGTGAGTTCATTAATCGATAACCCCCGTCAGGGCAATTAAAGAAAAATACTCTTTTTGGTTCCGTTTTTGAATTGTATGTTTATTTCAAACAGTAATGGGATGATAAAATTTTTAGAAATTTTTGAAATTCTATCATATAAATCATTTATCAATTTATCATGTAAAATTTTTATCATACAAATCAAGTTTGTAAGACCATAAACCGGTCTTGAGCGCTTCCAGGTCATCGTATCCTTATAGGAAAGGTTCGCGAAAGTTGGGAGTGACCATCTACACTTAGAGATTAGGCTGATTTCTTTGAGATTTCCACAAACTCCACGTAAACTCGCAGATGACTTCAAGAAGAACAGGAACAGTTCTGCAGCCAACATCACTGAGTTCGTTGACAGCATTTGTGCGACCCTCAAAGGTAGAACATTTATTTTGTTCAGTTTCACTCCAGAAGGTTTCCGCTCTTTTGGTACCACTTACAATTAGGATGCTCGACCTGTAACAATGGTAAATAATTCTAAGTTGCAGAACTTCCTCAACATCACCGGTTAGTAAGAAAGGATGTCCAAGGTACATAATTGTGACCGACACCTAAATAATCTCGCCAACTTTTATGGTGAACGCTCGCTGAATCCCGGCTTTTCACCTGCGTTAGACGCACCTGCTGCACAATGTTTGTTTATTTGTTTTTGGGTGTTAGCTATCTGAGCGTCTCTTTGTATCAGGGAGCTTCTTTCATATTTCGTCGACACCTGGATCTGAGACTGTTTTCGAATGATCAGCCGGATCACATAAGGAGACTGAAGAAGCTATCGTGTCCTCATCTCATGAGTTCTCCCAAGTCACGTCCTTGTACCGGAAGGTTGTTCAATAAGTTTTGCCATTCGATAAGAGAGGGCGTTGCTACTAGCCCAATTTTTTGTTTACTTGAGTATACTCTTCTCATATATAGAACGCATGTGAAGTTTCGGCATTTAATCTGCTTCAATGTCATTGTGCTTTGTTTACAAGCCATTTAAGTGTCATACGTGTGCGTATAATGGAAAAAATTTAATATCGTTTTTGCAGTGATAAATTACTTATTTTTGGAAGGTGTGGCACCAAAAGAAATTTAGGAACGAATGTGAAAAGTGCGTAATGTTTGACACTGCACCTACAGTAAGAACAGTATGAAATATGGGTTGCTGAACTTGAACGTGGTCGTAGGTTGCAGACCTTGAAGACTGATCCAAGTGAAGGACGTCCAAAAAAGCGCATCAACACCACAAATCATAGCCAAAATACAGGATATGCTTTTGGAAGGATATGTCGATTGACTGAGAGAGATTCATTAGAGGCTCATACACATCTCTGGATTGGGCAGTGTGAGCCTTCTATTTTACTGTACATGAAATTTTGGGTTTAAGCTGTGTTCACAATGGGTGCTGTGCATTATGCTAACAAATGGAACAAAAACACATTCAAAGATGCGACTTTCTCAGCTTAACATTTGGAGCGTTTAAAAGGATAAAGTTCATTTATGTGAGTCGATTCATCACTATGGATGAGACTTGGGCTCTAATACCATGATCCTGAATCAAAACAAGAGGCTAAGGTAGAGTGGTGTGAACCTGGGTTGTTCGGCTTCAGAAACGAATTCGTGTCCGGAAATCGTCAAGAAGGTTATGGCATCAGTTTTTGGGATGCGAAAGGAATTTCGTTTGTGGATTACTTGCAAACTGGTAACACAATTAATTCTTAATATTATTGCAACCTTTTGGACCAGCTGAGGGAAAAAAATTCGTGAAAAAAAAGACCCGGTTTGCAGAAGAAAAAAATCCTTTTTCATCAGGGCAATGCACCGTGTCAGAAGAGCATTCTGACAATGGCTAAAATCCATTAATTAAAGTTCGAATTGTTGAAGCATCCACCGTATTCACCATATTTGGCCCCCAGCGACTTCCATTTGTTTCCAGAACTCAAAAAATTCATGCGTGGCAAGCGTTTTTCATCAAATGACGAGGTCTTAAAGGCACAGGACAGCCGAAAAATTAATTTCCAGATTTTAGACTAATCTTGGAAGAGTCACACACTTGATCACAGTGGTATCTCTGAAATCGTCCAAGACCCCCTTTGAGTTCAGAGTTGTGGCTCTTCAAAAATGACTAGGTTTTGAGGGTGAAAAAGAATTGCGTGGACAGGTTGTACTCAGGCCTGCATTTCTCTTCATTTCGCTACCGTTGCGTGAGAGAAAGCCAGGATAAGGAAGAAGCCAGTCGGTAATGGGCTGAAGAACGACGACTTGTTGGAATTCATCCATCCATCGAGCCGCTATCAGAGTCCAGGAAAATCTGTTAGGGGAGTCCCGGGCCTGTGAGTGGTGACGGCAAGGCGGTCGGGCCTTTGGTGGTCGCTTATATCTCGTTTATTTGGAGAGAATTGAGATCTCGCATTTGGCACACGTGTTTATACAGGAGGAAGTCTTCTACACAATTCACATGAAAATCTTCAAAATTCCATATCTGAGGTGTGTACTGTGCGCTTTAAAGAGCACAGTCCAACCTCAGAATCATAATCTCTGTTTTTTCTGCCTATCTTGAAAACAGTCTCACACTGATTCCAATGATGTCTTTGGAATCGTACAAGACCCCCTAAGAACGAAGTTATGGCCCTCAAAAATTGTGCTACGGAAGCATGGTGGACAGGAGTTGTCCGGGCTCGTAACTTCCGTCATTTGCAACGCTCGTTGTATGCGAACCAAGCCTTGGAATAAGAAAGGGGATGGGAATGAAGGGAGAACGGCAGGGCTTCTGGTCCGGAAACCATCGCCTAATCATCTCGCCCGCTGTTGAGCTCTGAAAAGATCGTAAAAGGGGCGTGCCAAAGTGGCTTCCCGAGGTGGGGTGCCCCATGGTGGCTTCCTATTCTATATCTCGCTTAATTCGGAGGAATTGAGAGCTCGCATTTGGCAGGGGCTATCTAGGGTGGGTGAATCTTCACAATTATGTGGAAATCTCAAGATTTCGTCCCTGAGCTTGGACTGTGCCTTTAATGGCTGTTGGAAGCGTGTTTTACAGACCTTCGGATTCTGGCTTTGGGAATGGGATCCAGAGATTGGAGGATCGTTGGAATAAAGTGTATTCATGTTCAGGGAGATTATACTGAATAATAAAGTGCATTTTGAACATACTATAAAATTGTAAGTTTAATTGCTCTATCGAACGACAAAACTTATTTGTAGGAACAACCTGGTATTTCCTTCTGCTATCTCTAGAAAACGTATTTCTATGATTTATCTAGAAGTTTTTTCATGTAGTCCCTTTTGATGTAATACTTTGATTGCACTGAAGAGAGTGGATTTTCCACGCGGCTGTGCAATAGTAGAAAAATCATTTTCGGTTTTCTGTAATCGCGATCATTTGTTTGGTTAGCCTGATCCAAGTTCAGAACATTCAAACAAAAAAAAACTGGCTAGTCGCTATCATCAGTTGAAACTTCTGGAGGAACAATAGATGGAGATTGTTTCAAGGCGTTATTGTCGATTCTATCCGTGGAATGGTAGATCCAGAAAAGCCATATGGGATGTTGTTCTCGAGGTTCTCTTCTCCATTCTGTTCCCGGTAGCTCTGCCTCCAAGAGACCAGTCTCTCAGATCTGCTATGAAGGCAATTCAAAACAGTTTTGTGTCTTACAGAGCTCTGATATCAGCGGTCTCTTCCCATGTTCTAAATTTTAGCCACTGGCGGTGTTCTGGCGGACAAAGAAGTGCGGAATCCCGATTCTAATCGCTATGGTTCTTACGGCACTGTGGTGGATTCAGAGCACTCTTTACGCAATGGCCTACTGCTTTATTCTCTACAAACCCAAACCAGACAGAGATCATTCACTGAAGGAAGTGAGCGATCCAGCTTATATCCTGCCTTGTCTCTGGTCGCTGCTATGTGACAAGTATCTAAAATAAATCGGTTTTGAATGAAGTTTCTCTCATTTGAAATCATAACAGAGGTGAAGCGAATAGTAGGATTAGGTTTCCAGAAGTAAACTTCCCGGTGGAGAATAGAGACTTCCTCGGGTTAATGGGTTGGTTTCCAAAAACTGACTGTGGGAGTGTCAGTGACCGACGGAAGATGCTTTGTACTATACTTGCTCAAAACTGTATTTTTTTGAATTTCAAATTCTCAGATATATATTCCGGAAATCAAGTTTTCAATTTCACATTTTGAATAAAAACGAAAATGGAATTTTTCAAATTTCCAGATTTTTGAATATATTCGAAAATCCAAACTTTTTGGATTTTCTGAACAATTTTTCGAATTTTCGAAATATTTTTTTCTATTTTTCGAGTAAATCATTTGTCCGAGATTCAGAAATGATAGCTTCGATTTTAATTTGGTTTTGAGCTGTCATTATACTGGGTCAGTCGCGGAGTTGTTGAGGCTTTAGGCCTACATGAAACTTCCGCGACGGTCGATATCAACAAAATCGATTTTCGGTCGATATGAGATGGCAAACATTATATCGCGTCGCGGGAAATATCTACTAGGCCTAAGACACTGCAACTGAATCTTCTCGACGCAGTGATGATCGCGGATCGGCAAACCGTGGTACTATCGCTACACAGTCGAGAGTAGCGGTGCTTTCTCGGCACTGTCTCGTGGCGTGAGTCTTCAAAAGGAGGGCTGAACTGGGAAGACCGCTGCAAATCTCTTATTCTTTCATTTTTTCATACATCTTATATCTTACTTTTTCTGTTAGCTCATTTTCATGTTTTTTCTAAAAAATGTATCCCTCGAGGTTGTATTTTTATTAGTCTTGAAATGTATTCACTAGCTTTACAGCATCAGAATATCGATGTTATTGCCCCAAATTCTGGCTCCTAGTGTCAAAACCGAATCTGTCCTAAGCTCCAGAAGAAGTACAGAAATGGAAGTCGATTCAACAAAACTCGGCCCATAATAACCCCCTCGAAGGCTAATGTTTGTAGATCAGTCATTGTGATTAATGAGCTCTAATCGCTCCCTCTACTTATTCACAAGTAACTGTTTCTTTGGAAAGGGAGGGTTTCAAGCTAAAACGCCTGGTACTTTCTCTATATCTGGCTGGCAGCTACATAACAAATGCGAAAAGAGAAAAACAGTTCGTTGGCTGACCGTTCAAGCCCAGCTTATCCCTGACCGACTGGAGCACCTTGTACGGTGACGCAATAATTTTTCACACGATCCAAGCGTGTGTGAGAGCCCAGATTGTGCGTGCGGTGAATATGTCAAGACGGTGCTTTGTTACAATGTAATAACTCAAAGGTTGATCAGAAAAATAGCTTCTAATCCAAATAGATGATGGTGCATTTCAATTGTTCGATTCTCAGAAATTCGAATGTATGCTCCTCAAAGTATTCGACTTTCAGATACTGATTCGAAAGTCTGTTTTTGAGCTTAGGTACATTCAGACTTCGATGAAAATTCAAAACCGCTTTTTCAAGAAGTGCTATTCAGAATTTCGAATATTCATTCAGAGTAACCAAAATTTTCAAATTTTGAATGTTTCGAAACTGAAAAATCATTCGAATAAATTTCGAATATTACAATTCGGTCTAAAGACACTTTGTGCACGATCGTTTCTGACGAGTGAACGGAAAGGAAAGAACGCGAACGACACTGGATTTCTGGCCCTAGAACTGTCTTATTATCTATCTGCTCTGTAGTGAAAGGAGAAAACGATCGCGGATTTTCCGGAGGGGTAGAAACTCTCTGGGGAAGAAGTTTTGACAGCAAAAGCACAACATTTGTTTCTACAGTTCTGATCCACGACAGAAGGCAGCGTGTCCTTGAGCTTACTTCATGAACACTCTCCCGCCGGAGACTGGGCCCAACCGAAGGGAGGCTTGCCGGCTTACGGTGGCGATTTGTGAAAAAAAAGATTTGTGTAAGTCTGCAACCGTACATACACTGATATTATACATGAATTTATGGCTAAATGGCTGCGGGGATTGCAAAAATGGCTTTTTCATTGGTTCACCAAAACACAAGGCTGCACATCATGAGAATTACGGTGTTTCAGAAAACATTGTCCGAATTCGGCTCGAAACTTTCCAGACTGGGGGCTAGAATATTTAGAGCGCTTGGAACATGCCAGAATCTAGGGTCATAATCATGTCGCCAGACTTGAGGTTACTGTAGGATTACGGTAGGCGCTATTGCTTTTTAACAGAGCGTTACTTACCTTTAAACTGAAAAATAAAAAAAGAAAAAATGGACATCAAATTCGTACATTGAAGGCGTCCCAAATAATACACCACAGTGAAATTTTGATGTAAACTCTGAGACTTTGACCGAGCTACCATGTATAACACCGTTACGTACCAAAAATCAGCAAAATCGATAAATCGACCACAGGACAGAATCGTGTTAGGCAGCCCGAATGTTTCCCTAAGGTACAAGTTTTAAGACAGATTTGATCGTAGCATTCTCAAGAACATTGTCAAATAAGTCGCATTTGACCAGTGCAAAATTCCCCATTTTGAAGCTTCGGACCAAATCAGATAGATTTTCTGCCTAAATATTGACAAATGGGCCTCAGATTCGTAATCAGCACTCAAAGCAACTCTCAGAAAAAAGAGTTGCTAGGCTCAATCCAAGACAATTTTTTGTAACGCCTTAAAAATTTTCGTTCGTGTACCCCTTTTCTCTTGGCAGAAGCTAACTGGGAATGCCCTATCTTGAAAATCTGCTGTAAATTTAGACCCAATCAGCCGATTCTGAGTATGGAATATTGTGGAGCACTTTAGTCCTCCCCTAGAACATAATGAAGTTGCATCTCGAGAACTTCAATTTCAGGGTAGAAGGAAGGCGACTTGTAGATGCTACGGAACGTTTCTATTTCATTGCAGTCAACTTTGAGGTGGAAGAAAATTTAGAGATTTTCCACCTGCGGAAGAATACTCCGGGACTTTTTGGCATTATTGTATCGTGTATGGTCTTATTTGGCTGTCGGATTGAGCTTTGCCCTAATGTGGTTGGTGTTGTTCGAGGTGAAACATTGCACACCTTTCTTACGCTTCACACATGAGCTAAAAACTTTTTTGGCTTGTTTGACTTGATGGCGTGAAGTGTGCCGATATGGCGAAATACGTTACTGCATGATCACCTTGTGCTTGGTCTCTTGACATTTCCGCTTTTGGTACTCAGCATCGTCTTGAACACTTGCGCACACTCCTCACGAAGATTTTTCAACCGGGATTTCTCCTACTGTTTTTCCAAGGAAATAGTACGAATTGCGTTTCATAATTACTAGGACACCCTCAAATTTCACTCCTAACACTTCTACACCGTTTAACGATGGAGCTTTGCCGCCAAACCTATTGTGATCGGCATGAAAAATAACCATTATAGTCATCTTCCCAGATTGCACGAGCTCCTTCATCTTTTTTAGAACACTACGTTTCATTTTTTGGCCTGTTTCATGATTATAGGACACCTTTGGCAATCCGCAGGTTTTCTTGTTCATACCAACTTGGAATAGCAATACATTTTATCTAGTATAAGCGGCAATCGCTAGGCTCCATCAACGTATACAGATGTTATTAGGTCTTTCTTAGGAGTTCTGGAAGACCTGTCAGAGTTGGTTTGGTTATAAGTATTCTAGAAAAACTTTACGCTTGTTCACTTCCCACGGCCTGTAACCTGGCGCACTATGAGCAGCAGCGTGAATTCGATGCCTCAGAGTACCTTCAAGATGTCCTTTGAAGTTTTGATTAGGAATACATGTTGGCTCTCCCAATATAGCCCACGTCTTGTCTGCCCAGGAACGTTTTCAGGACTAGATGCGCTTACAAGGGGAAGTACCTACAAAAGCGTAGGTTGGATCTGTCAAAACGACTGTAGTATGATTGGTATCTCTTCTGGCTCAATAGTGAAAAAATGCGCAGTATCCCGGCCCGAGCCGCAGGTTCAAAAAGTTATGAGCAGTTTTAAGCCTCGCTTGAAAAGGCAAGAGGGCAGGCATTTTTTTAGAGTTTTCTAAAAATTTTCTCGGATTTAGCTCAAAAGTCGACAAACTGGGCTCCAGATTCGTGTTAAGAACTCCTAATAACCCTCAGCAAATGATTTTGGGAACCTCATATCTATCATAAGAAACCGGAAATCTCGAAAAGTGGAGTTTTTCCTCGAACTTTCCCCCAGTTGGGAAGCTTTACACGAAATTGGCCAAAAACTTTGGAAAATCGATTAATAAACCACAGATACTCGTCATAAGCGCTCCCAAAACCGCCCTGGGGGTATTTCTAAGTCAAATCTATGGAACATTTTTCTAAAACGCTTCTTTAGGGCCCTCAATTGTGGTAGAAATAAACGCTCAATCAGAAAATCGGTACAAGTCCGGAACCCTGTCAGATCTTTACAAAGTATGGAAAATGTGCCTTCAACAAACTTTGCTCAGGGGGGGTAGTTTTGGGCGCTGAGCACATTATGAGGTCCGTTTCCGAGATTTTCCGAACTAACGCGCTTTTAGAGGGTACAAAAAGCACAAAAAAGCTTTTAAACGTAACTTCTTGGAACCTGCAGCTCTTCGCGGGATTGTGCAGTTTTACTATTGAGCCACAAGGAGATACTAACACGACACTGGTCGTTTTGTGACAGATCCGATCTACGCTTTGTATACCTCCCACTGTTGATGAGACACTTCGCCTTGTCCGCTTGCCTACCAAAGATTGGCCCGTAGCCTTCCACTCAAAATGTTAAAATACACCGCTTGCGAGCACTTTGCTGCTTTGCACCAATACAAACGGTTTGAGTAGAATCCAAGAAGCTGTAGCTCACGCCTTCAAGCCTCACAGAACGCTCCTAGAATCAAACATCAAGCGACACTAAAAGTTTCATGTTCAGAGGACTCTCCTTGTCCCTTGGTGAAAATTTATCATGCCAGTAGCATGTTTGTCTGCACCATTGAACCAAGTTGAACTTATTATTGCTCGAACACATTATCTAGAAGGGAGTCAGCTACTGT
This sequence comes from Aplectana chamaeleonis, assembly GCA_029168955.1. Taxonomy (NCBI): domain Eukaryota; kingdom Metazoa; phylum Nematoda; class Chromadorea; order Rhabditida; family Cosmocercidae; genus Aplectana; species Aplectana chamaeleonis. The sequence goes on from JAPDOI010000920.1 coordinate 10,474, forward strand.
GGCCTTTATCTGTTCCAAATCCCGGTCCGCGATTGCGTCTCGACACGCTTGCGGCCGCACGCTCCCAAGTCCGAAGAGCTCCCAGCGCCGATCTGCTGAGCTCTAGGTGGGTTTTGGGAAGTGGAAACTAAAGAAAAAAATTGGAGAAAAATTGTATAAAAAAGCAACGCATCAGGTCGGCTATGGCGCTGGAAACACGACTGGCAGCTCGAGTGCGGTGCGGCTGCAAAGACGTGTCGAGACGCAATTGCAAACCGGAATTTATGGCCCAGATGAGCACAGTACCTTTCGCTTTCCAAGAACATCCGCCATGCAGCACCGATCAGGCAGCTCAACTTCCCCGAGCTTGGGTTGCGCTTTGTTCAGCTAGAGCCAGAATTGCGAAACCGGAAGTCATCCCGTGAATCTCTCTCGAAAACAAAGAATTAACCTACTTTATCGTTGTTTATCCGATGTTTGTGCTGCACATAATTACCGTCTCATGCGTTTGTGCAAGGATACTCTACAGTAGTTGCTACGGCCCCGTCCATAGTCGGTGGATCTGAAGTGAGTCCCACAGGTCGATATGCACCGAATTCGCGGGAGACAGGTGTCCCCGTCGCATCCTCGACTCTCGTCGTCTGCGCCCTGCCCGACCTACTGGTGCAGCTGACTATCCCTGATTGCGTGTTTCGCAGAGTAACTGGGTGGCACTGGGGCAAGCCGGACTCCAGTCGGTTGCAGACGGTTTTTCCGCCCCGGACTCATTCGGACTCAGTCGGACACAGCAGGTTTTTCGACGAAGTCTGGCGGGGGCCTACAGGCCATAAAACGGCCCATGTCTCACCGTCGACTGCGTACCACGCGCTGCGCGACCGCACATGCGTCGGAAGCAGACGAGTTTTGGCCGCCGCGCGATGGTTTCGACCGCCAGCGCGGCGCTATGGAAACGTCGCGCGGCGGCAAAACTCGTCGCGCGGCGGCCAAAACCCGTCTGCTTCCGACGCGCGTGCGGTCGCCGCAGCGTCATTGGTGCACGCAGTCGACGGTGAGACAATGGCCGTTTTATGGCAACGCAGCTAGCTACCTGGCTGAAGTAATCTATTTTACCCTGACATGTCAGAGCTATCAGCAAACTAGAAGACCATGGAAGAGTGGAAACGTGAAGTGTTAGAGGATTGCCCGAACAAATCAACACGACAGTCTTCTAAAAACTTCCAGAAGTGTCTTTAATAATCCCTAATGAGGTGTAAAAACACAGGCAGAAGAGGAACCTAATAGCCATGATACTGCTCGTTAATGATTCTAGCTCAATGTAGAAACAAAGAAAAAATGCCCGGATTACCTAAGGTGTCCCATAATTATAGAAAACAAATCCAAAAAAAGCGAAAAGTTGTGTTCTAAAAAAAAAGAGATGAGATGCTCATGTTAAAATGAAAATATGAGCTGTAATAAGTGATTTCTCAGAAAGCTGATTACTATAAGCTTTGACAGAAAAAGCCCCCATCGATAACAGGAGAAGTGTTTATAAGGGAAATTCGAGGAATTGTCCTATAATAATGAAACTGCACTTTATGAGACTGTTTTATAGAAAGTATAGTCTTTTTCCGACTGTGTATACATAGGCCCGGTCCCCGGCGTGGTTGCACGTAGGCAGCCGGAGCAGTAGAACATGTTAGGAGTTCTGAAGGTAAGTGACTGTTATATTTTTCCTATTCGTCACCCACCTGCAGCTTACGTGCTTGGACCATGTGGACCGGCTCGAGAAATCAGAAGGACAGCTGAATATTCCTAATCCTATTAATACCTGGCACAGATTTCCAAGCCCCACAGAGATTTTTTGGTGCTTCAATGATTCTAGAAATTTCCAATGGAAGCCCTTAGCGAATGGAGGAAATTTTTTCCGAGAAGCAAGCTTTGGACCTAATCAGCCGAAATAATCAGAATATCAACAAATGGACCTCAGATTTGTAGAGCTGCAGCACGTTTTGAGCCTAATCGTAAACAATATTTCTGAAAACCCTGAAAATTGCTATTGTGAACAGCACTTTTCTCATCGCAATGCTATGCCCATTCTCTGGAGATCCACTGGGGAGGCGTTCCATGGAATTTCGAGTACAGATTGTTTATGGACTTCGTCACACTCCTACAGCATTCTACACACGTTTTCTGAAAACCTCATCAGGAAGTTATAAAGCAAGCTCCAGTCAGTTAAATGGAAAAGTCGTCGATGTCAGCTACTATCTAATAACACGGCTTCTTCTTGTTTCCCTAGCGCGTTTGTCATGTACACGTTAACGTAGAGGCCCGCTTGTTTTGGTTTCTTTGTCCTCCACTTATTCCTGTGAGCTGCGTCCTCCCGGGTGAGCAAGTGCCTCAGCCATGTCGGTTTTCACGCGTTCGAGCCAGCTGCACCACGTTTTCGGCCTACCTCGCGGCCTGACACCAGCCACCTTGCCTCCAAAGTTGAGGTGCAGTTTTTTTGGCCACGGAGACTGGCGCCTTTCGTTGAACATGTCCAAACGCATCCCTCATCCGAGCTTCCTTCATCTTTCCATTTATTGGTGTAGTACTCCAGAAGGTGGCACGCCTACAGTGTCGTTTGTGACCCGATCTACACAGACTGAGTACGCAGCCATGACCATCTGAGCATTCTCATCTTCGTAATGGTGTGCAGGGACTGTTCTATACAGCTTTAGTAGTCGAGCTTGCATTCCACTGGCGTAGAGAGCTGCGACCGGTCCGCACTACCGCCTTGTAAATTTTTGATTTGAGACGGACTGGAATCTTCTTCACTCACACATCACTCCCGTGGTTTGCCCTCCGCTGTCATGCAGGCGGCTGTTACTCCGCTTGAGCTAGGCCGATGATATATCGCTTGTCAGAAGTGATTTTAGAGCCGAGATATTTAAAGCAATTCACTTTCTTGAGGTCTCTGCCATCGGTTTCAAATTGATCCACCGTCATCCGCTTGCGCGCCACATTCCACGTACTCCAGGTACTTCGCGATGTTGGGCGCACTACGCGGTGCAAAAAACGATTGCGAAGCGATCTTTCCCAGAGCTGCACTTGAATTTCCAACTTACTCCCTCGCCTCGGCTGCCTAACATAACATCATCTGGCGTAGAGTAGCGACCACGGATGCGGTTTCTGCTGTATATCCCGTGTGACTGCGTCCATGCGAGAGAATGGACGGCAATGGTGACAGGAGCAGACCCTTGGATGGACTCCAACACGGACGGGAGGAGGTCCACTTGTCCCTGATGAGCATCTGACAACACTTGTCGGCTTTATGTACAGCCAATCGCTTATCCATCGTATGTACTCTTCCGGGAGAAAGAAAACCTGAAAGCTAGGGCAAGCAGCGACTGTTTCCGTTCATACGTGTTCCATCACATTGTTTTGCCAGTAGAAGGTGTTCCTACTAAGGTTTTATCATGACTTTCCAACGTATCAAACTTCCCTACGTATTCATTGCGATAAGCAGAAAGTGGATCAAACGGTCGCTGCTGCCTGATAGGAGGCCCCTTCTTCCGGAACGATCTTTGTGATCTCAACGCCATCCATACACGAGGTCATTTAATGGGACACGATCAACTGCCTTCTCCAGGTCGAGAAGAAACGATGTGTATAATGCGATTTTTGTTCCGATGCTTCTCAAATCAGAAGCCTAGTGGCGTGAATGGCATCCGTAGTTCCACACCTTTTTGCGACAAATCCGCACTGGTTTTGCTGTTGTCACGACGATATCTCTCAGACGCCTGTCCAGAAAGCGATTCGAAAAGCCGCTTCACAGTATGGCACAGAGAAACGAATCGGACCTGTACGACCGAACAGTCAAGCTGCATTACCTTCCCCTTTCCAAATAGGCACGAGTCACGCTGGTCTGCCAGATATCCAGGGGTTTTCTTTCGAGGAATAATCCGGTTGAAGAACTTAGCCAGCCATTCCACAGCCGCGATCGCCCATCGTTTTCCCAGGACCTCGGCAGGCAAACCATATCATGGTGCCCGTAGCTTTTGTGCAACTTCATTATCGCTATGGCTTCCACAAGCCTGACTTTCTCTGGGGTGATTTGGGGACAGACCCCTCTACGCTAGCTCCAGATGAGGATGGTAGGATCGAAGAAACTACTTCGTTAAGATATAGCGTTGATGGCTGCTGCCGCCACCTTTCCAGGATATCCCGGTTGGGCGATGGAGAACGGGTGCCATTTTCTTCTCTTTTTGGTGACGCACTTTGATGTCCGAGGGTCTTATCTGCAGAACGATTTCGCGCCTTGGCCAGAACGGACTTCTCGCCTTCCCTGGTGTCCAGCCTTTCACTTACAAATATTCCATGTAGTGGCTCGCGCTTTGCCATGGAGACAGCCTTCTTCGCAGCCCGCTTTGCCGTCAATTACGCAGCCCGAACCTGGTCTCGGCGGCTCTTCATCCACAACTTATACCTTAACCTTCTTCTCCTTGATCACCGTCTTAGCCCAACTTCTTCGTTTCCCATCACCCAGAGTGGCCTTATCGATTTTCGTCTTCCATGGGGTTGTTTCACCCAGGATGCACTCCGGCCTATGACGCATGATTCTATCAAGCTTACAGCGGTGGAACTCCAACCTTGATTTCAAACCTTTGAGTCAAATCTTCACGTGTAGATAGGCGACGCACAGCAGCGGGGCGGCAAGCGTTTGCTCAAACTGCTTCAGTTTCCACCATTTTAATTCGCTGCGTCTCTGTTCTAGAGGCTTGACGATTCCCCGAGGGCGGCTCACTTTGAGATCCATGACAAGCAGGTGTGGTGCTGAGTTGCGACACGATCCGTGGGTAATGACCTTAAGTATCCATCAAAAATATTGCGATCCCTTCCGTACGCAGCATCCAGAAGTCCCGATCTGAGTTTCTCCTAAGAGTGTGGGTAAAGTAACCAAATATGACCTTCGCTTCCGAAACTGTGTATTCATGTGTAATGACCAGATCAGCTGCTACTGCGTATTCCCAAATTCGCTGCCCTTTGCTATCGCATTGCGTACGCCAAAGCCGTGTCCTCCTCGAAACACTCCTCGAAACCATCTCGACGTATGAACCTACGTGGCCATTTTCCGGAGCCGCCTCCACGATCAACAGCGTTTCATTGCTCCCAAGCCGAATGAACGTATTGGTTTCAAAATCTTGCCAGAAAACGTCCTTGAGCCTCGCCCGGGCATCCCTGATTGTGGCGCATGGGCAGAAATCACCCGCAGCACGGTCAGCTCACCTGTGTATGTCCACTTTAACGGCCATCAAGCGGTCTGAAACACGCTCCTACATCAAGTAAGCTTGTCAGTCTCTGAAGGGCCCTCCGCTAACAACAATACCGACTGCATTCCGGTCCGACGCCCCCCGTAGAAAAATCAGCGTGTATCCATCTCAATATCTTTCGACTTCGAACCTTTCCACCGCATTTCTTAGGAACACAGCAGATTTCCACGTTACGACTCGCTTGAGACCAGCTCGCAAGTTCACGGCTCCCTTGACGTAAAGACTGCCGACGTTGAGTGCTTAGCAAACCGAATAGGACGTGATACTTTGATGCTTTGTGGACTATCTTCTTTAGCCGGCTCCGTCCATTGGCCCGTAGCCCTCGCATGTTTTCCATGTTGTTCGGGCAACAACAAGCGTCGCTTCCGGGGGGAACGCCCTAGCTTTCGTGGAATCCAAAGAGCGACCTCGTGATGTAAATGATGTGAGGGGTGTTCCTCCGCTGGTAATCGGCTCGTCATAGTACAGCTGGTGCTACATAATACCTGGCATTGGAATCGGCGTATTTGTTGATGACAAGGGCAGTAACCAGTGGATGTTGTCAGGAATGCAGGCCTAGTTGATGTTTGAGAGAAGCACCCCGATCTCTTACCAGATTGTGGCTTGCGACATGTTGAGAGACAAGGGGCTTTGTTTTTAGAGGCGACCCACAAACCGCCTCTCGGGTTATCTGTCCTGACACTTTGAATGCAGGTTTGTGAGCCAGGCCGACTTGCAGGATACAGTCTGCACACGCGTTAACTTACACCCACACGACCGCGCGCCCATGAGCGAGTCAACAAATGTAACGAAGGCATGAAGGTCGGTGATCTGGTACAGCAGAAGCAGGAAGTCCAGCCCTGGAATCCACCTGCGTCTCCACGGGGCCCAAGCACCGGCGCCGCATTTTGTCCGCCGATAAACCCCTTATTGGCGGCCTGGGGACGCGTCACGTAGCCTCATGCGGCAAACCGGCTATCCAGGATCACTCCTAATACAGTGAGATCCGTGACTATCTGAAGTATAGCTACTAGTCATTTTATTCTCCTCTCGCTAACTTGCGAAAAGCACTAAAAAGCATCTGGAGCGTATCCGATTTCCACTATTCTGCGCGTTGTGAAATTAAGCAGAAGAGACTACACAAAAACACTCGAATTTTGGAGAAAAGACTCTTTTCCAGAAATATCGGAGCATTTCATTTCCCTTCCCATACGCCTATCTAAGGTGTTTTCGGTGTAATAAAAAACATCAGAAAATTTGAACGCCTGCAATGGCTTTGTGTCCTGAGTTCTTCAGTAAGATAATTGATTCTGCTTTTCCTATTGCCAGGAAACTCTCAAAATAGAGTAGTTCTCCTAAAGTAGTATGGCTTAATTACTTTAAGAGCCAAAACTGAAAGATGGCAAAAAGCAGGTGTCCATGCCGTCCCTAACCCTACACTCCTGCGCGTTTTTTCTTCGCCTTTTCCATTTCATTTTAACTTTTGCGATATTGACCAGATCTTTCTTTTCACTAGAGACATAACACATCAGGAGCTTTTATCGCAAATTCTGTCCACTTAGGCGATGACAGTCTCCTCTATCTTCGGAGAGCCAAATTCGGCCGGTTTGTTCCTGTCGAGTGTTTGCCCAGGCGACTGGGGGAGAGGCTAACTAGTAGAGCGTGAGAGATAAAGAAAACGCAGCACTTGCACACAAGCTTGATCAAAAAGCAATATATTCCACTCCGAAATGAGGATACTTACTATCAGGAAACTTCTTATTTCTTAAAAGAATTTTTGGTAGCAGAAACACAAAAGGAGTTTATGCATGCCTGAAAAAGCGTACGCGATCATACCGATTAGGGATTTACGGTAGACCCCTTCCTTTGTTTATGTAATGCAGAAACAGGGATACAGAGCCTCATCGGCTGAACACTTGTCTTAAAGCGCAGTGTTCACGATGATTTTCATTTCCGAATTTTACATCAAAAACTAAGCGTTCGCCTCCAAGTGTTACCAGAATTACGAAGAAATGGTGAGAAACGCATCAAAACGCCGCATTTCAGTGGCACTATTCTCTGGCCTGGACTAGTTGTCCGATTGGATGAACATGTTCCCGATGTTTGTGACCGGTGAAAATAGGGTTAGTCGAGAAAGGAAAAATATTTTATGCGAAACAGTTTTAGTTGGGGGTGTGTATACAAGTCTGTTGGTACCTGCTCGTTGGTGCCCCTGCTTCTACTGAACCCAGCAGACGTTTGAGTGTACACAGGGAACGTTCGAGCGATATAGCGTGCACAACTATATCGCGAAAGTATCCCACATTGCATAAAGTGTCGCCGTCCGGCACACTAAGGCCTCTGGTCCATAACACCTTAGGATCCGTACCTAGGAGTCATGGGTCTTTGGCCACAAGCCACAATTTCGCCACCCTGAACTGTCGATCGCTGTCGAGTGATATCCAAAAACTGCGCTATCCAGACTTCTGAGCTACTTCCATGCACCGTTTGCTGCTTTGCAGGGAACTCGGCTCAAGGATAGACCCGTCATCAGCGTCGGAGAGTACACCATCTACTGCGGTAACGCTGACGATAGAAGAGTGGGAGGCTGTGCAATAGCTGTAAGGAAGGATTTAAATGGTATGGTCAAGGAGTTTGGCTTAACGTCGTGCCGGAATGCATTCGTACGATTGCGGGATCACGGAGGACTCAACCTGTGGATAGTGAGTGCTCATGCGTCCACTGAAACCGCCGAAGACAATTTGAAGAAGGCGCTTTATGAGGAACTCAATACGTTGCTGGCCAGGATACCTTGTCAACATGCTGTTGTCGTGGGGATTGATGCAATTACGAAGATGGGACTTGATCAGGAATCCAAAGTACTCGGTAAATGGTTCTACCCAGTGGAGCAAACATCGGGCATTGGCTACCGCCTTGTCGACTTTTGTGAACTCAGTGGTCTGATTATTACATCGGCATTCAAGAGAAATCATCGCCGCCATCAGCTTACGTGGCAGGGACCAACCCAGCTATCTCCAGAAGAGCAGCGGAAGCGGAGAAGATGACAACTTTGAAACTACAGCTTGACTATGTCCTGACGAGGAATATTCCAGTATCAGACATTCGAAGATCTAGAGCTGTGTGGGATGTCGCATTCGATTCGGATCACCGTCCTGTTCTGTTGAACTTCACTGCGAGGATTCATAAGGAGGAAGCGAGGGGCTCAGCCTCTCAGAGGATTGACATGACAAGTCTCAGAGATGAAGAGTGCAGAAGGAATTTCCGACAACGCGTTTCTATTCACATCGGAGTACGGACTAAGAAGAAACTTTGCGACGCGGATTCTTTTTGTCAAGTGCATCCAGGACGCTTCGAAAGAGGCACTCCCGGTTGTACAGCCTGAAGAAGTTCGCCTACGTCTCGGTAAGAAACAACATCTACCTACAACAGAGTATGTGCTCTCCGAACTGCAGGAAACTTCGTGGAGGAGAAGCGTCTGAGGGAGGAAGTTGCGTCAGCAGCTTCAAAGGGACCGCGAACGAGTGGACGTGTAGAGCTAAGGAGTTCGAGAAGGCTTGGGAGGAGAAGAATCCGAAGAAAGCCTACACGTTGCTGCGACAGTATAGCGGGAAGATGAAGAGATGTTCTCCTGTCTTGAACACTACCAATGGAGTTGCAGTTGGTGATGCGACGCTGCCAATATGGAAGGATTACTTCAGTTCACTACTGAATCGTCCAGCGCCATCAGTACCTGAGCTCCCGCATGTTCAGAGAGCACATTACGATGTCAGTGAGGAACCGCCGACTGAGTCTGAAGTTTTGGATTGTGTCCGGAAAATGAAGAATGGAAAGGCAGGTGGAGATGACAACATCACTGCTGAAATGCTGAAAGCTCTTCCTCCGTCTGGGATTCGTGAAATGACCAACACCATCCGTGCCATATGGATGAGCGAAAGGATACCCGATTCGTGGAGACATGCGATCATCGTACCTCTTCACAAGAAGCTATCCGTCACGGATCCTAAGAACTACAGAGGAATCTCTCTACTTCGTGTCATGTACAAGGTTTAGAACGTATCATTCTCGAGCGACTTATCAAACATCGTGAAGGAACGACCAGAGATGAGCAAGCCGGTTTCGACCTGGAAGATCGACCATCGACCGGCAAAGTGTTCGTCGTGAGAAGAGTAATTGAATCGTGGCAGCGGTTTTCGAAGCCATTACAGCTTGCTTTTTGGACTTTGAAGCCGCGTTCGACTCTCCTCATCGTGATCGATTGCTCAATGCTCTGCGAGCAGATGGAGTCCCGGAAAAGTATGTTCGGTTAATCGAGGACATGAACAAAGGAACAACAGCAGCGGCAGTTCGTACACCTGTCTGGTTTACGTCAGCTTTCGAGGTGAAAACGGGAGTAAGGCAAGGAGCCGTTGCAGGACCTCTTCTTTTCAACTTCGCCGTTGATGACATCATGCGTAGAGTTGCAGAACAGTTTCCTGCGGATGTGATCCTAACACCATCAGGACGCTCCTTGTCGACCTGGAGTACGCCGACGACATTGTGTTATTCGCTGAAAACAACGCAAAACTGCAAAGGATTGTGAACCTCGTTTCGAAGTATGCCGCAGCCTATGGACTTCGTCTTCGTCCCGACAAATGTAAGCAGATGTGGGTCTCTCAGAGAGGCCTTCAACTGGAGTTTGTGTGGACGGACAACGTATCGAACTGGTGGACGATTTCTGTTATTTGGGCTGTTTGCTGGAGAACGATGGTGAGTTATGCAGCGGATATTCGACAACGATGTGCGAAAGCTACGTCTGCATTCAATTCTCTAACCAAGTGTTTGTGGTCTACCACCATCGCGAAGGAAGTCAAGTTGCGCGTCTACCTATCCGCTATTCGCCCTATCATGATGTACGGATCCGAGACGTGGGCAGCTTTCGAAAACGCAGATGGAAAGGTTGGATTGCACGGAAGGGAAGCTTTTAGGCGATTGCTTGGATATTTCTGGCCGCGTGTATGCCATAACGAAGACCTTTACAGAAATCGACGCAGTACATCAACGCTTGACACAGGGAGTGTGCCAGCATCTCCTAACGCCATCTCAAGCAGCAATGGAAAGTCGACTTCGACTGCTCGGGCATATACTAAGAAGAACGCCGGATCGTCTCGTACAACACGCTTTAAAAATGCTTCCAAATCCTGTCTGGAAACGGCCACCTGGGCGTAGGCGAAAGTTATGGACGGATGTGGTTAAAGAGGAATTAATGTCACTCGGCATCGAAAGACAGTTCAGGCGCGATGTTTCGTTTCGCAGGAAATGGAATAGTGACAGCTGGATGGAATGTGTTCAAATTGTGGCTGAAGACCGTGAAAAATGGACACGGCTGACTACTAGGACGGCATACCTCGGTGAAGATGCGGAATGACCGCGTCAGGCGAAAGCCAACCGATTAAGTCAAGTAAGTCAAGTTTTAGTTAGGGTGCGAAGGAAGGGACGGAACAACAGATTGCAGATAATGGCAAAGTACGGGTCCAAACCATTTTTCATCGTCACAACGAACAGTTCCTGTGAGAGTAAAGTGGCGGGGTGAGAGTAAAGGATTTGGTGCCCTTCTGGTCCGTTTTTCTCAGTTTCTCCGTTATTTTGGTTCTACCCGGGGGTCAATTAATCGATATAGCGAATAATCTCAAAATTGAAGTTTATCGTGAACACTGCTTTTAAGATATTGGGAGCAAAAAACCATTTTCGATGCTGAAATTTCCTCTGCTCCGAGCACACGGAATAGGCGCGGGGTGGGACTTAGTGCTTCGGGGCTTCTCCGAAGCTTTTTTTCTTCGAAAACTGAGGGCTGGTAGGGCCCTTCCGCAATTGTCCTTTATTTTGTGGGCCTACCTGCGCGAAAATGTTGGAAAAAAGTGGCAACGGTTCTCGGTAAACTCAGGCTCCAATCGAATGTGTTTTGAATCTTGCTTAGAAATACCGGCTACTGAATACAGAAAGGGTGAGATACCTCAGAATGGCAAATTTTGACTAATTTTCACGAGTCTCTCTGTTTTCTTGGGTTCCGCGCATACGACCTGATAAACTTTTTTGCATTATCTCTGTTACCTTGATCACCGTCAACGCCTCATCAGCTCCTCTCCTTCACACCAAGTCATGTTTCTGATTGAAGTTACACAGTTTTAGAAGTTGCCGTAGCATTTCGTGATTTTTTGTTCAAACGAGAAAACTGAATGGACCAGAAGGAACTACAATACCCCCATATCCAAGAAATAATGGGCAGAAATGGGCAAAGTGGGCAAATAAAGCGTCTTTCGTCCACAACTCGTCTCAAAGTGCTCCGTTTTCAATTTCGAAAACGCCGAAATGTACAGCATGTCGTGATCTATTTAATCATGCAATAATATTTTGCGAAATTTGGGAGCAACATGATTTTTTTAAGGCGAGATACATTTTCATTTTGACCATGCTAGAGATGGAGTACGGTTGTTTTTGATCGACTGGGCTTGTTATCTCGTGATAACAGTATCCAATTCATAACTAACTGCATCTTAAAAAAGCAATTTCATGAAGATTTTCCGATTTTGTCCTATATAGTTTGATAGATTGTGGCACGGTGGACATTTAGGTAATTGAAAATGGAGCACTTTGAGGCGACTTGTGGTCGAAAGACGCTTTAGTTGCCCACTTGGGCCATTTCGCCCATTTTTTCCCTTGGATAGCGGCGGTATTGTATATGTACACTCACATCAATGTTAAACTCGTGATCGCAATCGTGAAGACGCATATCCTATTTTCTCTTTTAGAAGTTCATGTACCTGTATTTTTGAGCCTCTCTCTCCAGGTGTACTTCTGATAGAGAAATATGTGAGTAAATATCCCATTTCTAGTTTTTATTTCCAGTCAAAGAGATCTCACTGCTATCTCATACAAACAATGAGCACGGACACTGACAAGATCATCGAAATCATCTGCATAATCTTTCTACCGGTAATTTTTACTTGAGGATTGCAACAATACAATTGGTGGTTCTCAATGGGGAAGGATTTTTCTAATTTTCCACCTTTTCTAGTAAAGTCCGAAATGGCTTCTTCCCTCTGTTTACCTACATTTATTAGGTGTGAGAACAAGTTGTGAGCTTTTTGTTTTGTTATTTTTTGTGATCTTCTGTTCGCCTTTAGTTAATCAGAACATGACACAATGTATTTTTATGAAACCTTTGTCGATCGTTAGCTAGGACTTTCCTTCATCTTTCGAGAAGCGTGGGGGGGAGAGAAAAAATGCTTGAAAAAATTCGTTAATTCGAGGTTGTTCGCGAGTCCTGTTAAATACTAAAGTTTCCTTGCCGATTTTCGCAACATATGGTCGAGCCTAATCGTGCTGAAAGATCGCGTTTTCGGTGATTCCCGCGAATTCGGGCGTTTGACCTTCAATTATAAGGTCTTTTTTGAAGTGTTGTCGGAAACGCTCTCAAGTGGTGCCGCAGTGGCTGGTTTTTGACTTCCAGAATTTTCAATTTTTAAATTTTTTTCTCAAGAAAAGCGAAGAAATATTCAAAATTTCTCTGAACCGTTTTCATCAATAAAGCAAGTTCCCATTTGTTTCGCACAGCAATTTGTATCCAGCAGGTGATTTTTCTTGAAGCCAAGGTAAGAAGCAGGCATTTCCGTGAAAATGTGAGCACAAAGGTTGATACGGTTAGAGAACAAGGGAAAAAGTGGCGGGTCCTCATCTTTAGCCCCGTTCAACCCCATAAGGCTACGTTTTGACGCGCCGAAGTTGACCGGTGTGGTCTACCGGGCTCATTCGCCGATATTCAGCCTGAAAAATGGAAAGTGGTTCCCAGCACGAAAGCTGCATTCAAAGGCGGTAGTCGCGATGAAGAAAGTTGTGGAAAAAACATAGAAATCAGCTCGGCTTAGAGACCACGTAGGTTGCGCGGCAAGAAACATGCTAAAATAGAGTTATTAGGATCCTAAGTTCGCAATTCGTGCAATTTGCCAGAGCTCCGCCCAAAAACAATCGCAGTCTCAGGCAGTGTCCATACGTCGCGAGCGTGCGATTACGCGAAATCGAAGTTCATCAAGGGCACATGTTTTGCTTGCCGCTCACGCCCCCTCGCTCTCGCTCACGCCTGAAAGAAGCAAGTTTCGAGCTTACTGCCCAATCCTTGAAGTACGAGACATTAAACCTGTTGCAAAACTACTGCTCTTGTAATCCCCATAACCCCACCACAGGAAACGCAAAATTAGGAAATAATCAGCCGAAAGCGCCGATTTGAGCGATTGATCACCCGGTCAAGATTATGAATCGAATCAAAACGAGGTGGGGTGTTTGCCAGGGCTCGCTTGCGGGTTTTGGCTCCTCCAGCGTTGAGGAGCGTTGAGCGCTATGGCCACTATGGACGCTGCTTTAGTGTGTATGGTCAATAATCATTGGCGTTCACAGTCAGAAATAATTGCAAAGTTAGCTAATAAAAACATTCGAATATAGAAAACAAGCACTTCATTCAAAGTTTTACTAGACGAGTACTCAGAAATATTTGACCTGGTCAGTGCGAAAGCTATTGTTCATTGATTGATCTCCGATTTCAAGCCAGCTCATGTTTTTGATATTAGAGATCATCGATACCCGATGATGTGGAGTGGGCTCGTCCAACATAGAAAGACAGGAAATTTAGGGCCTGAAATTCGGGCAAGAGTTTTCGCAAATTTTCCTTATAGGTCCTACTACTCTGAATACAGAGAAGGGTTCGAAGAGAAAAAGGAAGCAGGCATATTTTATCGAGACCACTGCCTTTAAAGGAAGCGTACGCTCTGAAAACCACCTACAGTTTTTGAGTTTTAATCATTGGTTGCCCCCCCCCCCCCCACAACGTGGATAGAGTTTTTCGGGTCTCCGACGCATATTGGAAAGACATGGGAGATGGAATGCCTCGAACTCCGTCAAAAGAAGCCGGCTTTCCGACAGCCATGTGGCATAAATAGAGAACGGCAAGTAGCTTATCAACAAGTAATATCGCGTAAATGAGTGGAAGTTGACGTGTCATTTCCTGTTAAGCTACTTTCCTTTCTCTATTTATGCCACATGGCTGGCGGAGGGCTAACCTCTTTTGGCGACATTCGAAGCATTCGTTCTCCCATAACTTCGCAATAATGCGTCGGTGACCCAACACACGTTCTCTGGCAGGCCCAACCGATGATTCAAACCCAAAAACTATAGGTGGTTTTCAGCTCGTAGGATGCCTGCAAGCCATACTTAGAGAATCCCTCAAAACTTATTGTGGTGAGCGCGAAGCGCTCATCAGATTTGGCTTTGATTCGACATCGCGCAACCCCCTGATCTGAGTATCACTGTCCAGAGCAAACGTAAGAAGACCGTTCTTTTTGCATTCAATATACTTTAGGAAGCTGAATAATTGTTTATAAAATGGTCCGGAATGGTTACCTGAGATTCGAAAAAAATTTTCAAAAGCACGTCATTTTGGTCGAAAAAAGGGTTCATCTCCTTTTTTTCAGTTGGCGTACACGATCTTATTGGAACACTTATCGTCGAGCTAGAAAGCTCATTTTTGACCAGAAAGTTTGTTATGATTGCCGCTAGCTCCTGACAGAATTTGAAGTTGGTAGCTCAATTTTTGCGGGACCTCAAAATTGAGGGTCAAGTAAGACAAAAACACGTAGATATGTTGTTATAAACCATCCGACGTTTACTCATTCGTAAAAATGAACTTATGAAATGAACACCGTTACTGATAGGCTTTGGCTCAGAATTGAACGCTCCCTGAGACGGGGCAACGCTTCAATCAATACGGCGGGATCTCGGAAGTACTTTTCGGGTAACTCAGAAGTGCGCCACAGAACGCCGTAGATAGTGTGTGGGACCCAAATGGGTGTGCGCAGTACGCCGTAGAAAGTGTGCGGGACTCAAATGCAAGCACGCCCATGCCGATCTTTTTTTCCGCAGGACTACCGTAACCATTCTTGAACAAAACATGATAACGAACGATAGCACACGCTCATAACATGCGGGTTATAAAAGGGCAGAGGAGCGGTATGCAATCATTCACACACCGCTCTCTTCGAGAAGCCGCTGGGAAGTGGCTGAGGAGGTCGAAATTGTGCAAACATGATTGTTGGCTAATACGATGTGCTGATATCCGAGCTGACACTTAGAAAATTTTCAAAGGAGGGTTACGATAGCCCTGCGGAAAAAAATGATTGGCAGAAGCGTGCTTGTGACCCAAATGGGTGTGCGCAGAACGCTGTTTAAAGTGTGTGGGACCCAAATGAGAGTGTGCCGTACACCGTAGAAAGTGTGCGGGACCCAAATGGGTGTGTGCAGAACGCCGTAGAAAGTGCGCAGGGCATCAGTGGGAGTATGCGGGACGTTATAGAAAGGGGGGAGGGCATCTGTGGGTTTACTTTGAATTAAAACCACCACGCATAAATCATGTTAGAAAGGAAACCTTTAGAAAAAACAAATGAAATTCCTGAAAGTTCAGGTTTCTGGCAAAAGTAAAGATTTGGCATGGCCATTTTTTCGAAAAATTAGAAATTTACTCAGTTAAAAGGGGAAGGTAAAGAAAAATGAAAAAAAAGGTTCTGAAACATTCCTGAGAACGATTTGGCGTAGAAAAATTTGATTTTTGGGAAATGTAGTGAAATAGTTGAAAGTATGATTTGGCTGTCGAGTTTGAACCAACTATTGATAAGAGTTGTGCAAAACAAGAGATCGCATTGTATGAGCTTATCCGTAGAACATATCGAAGCAAAATCACGCGTGACAAGGCAAGCAGTAAAAAGCTCGTTCGGGAGCTGGAAGTCCGCGGTCTTCACGTAATAAGTGAAGTAAAATGAACTGTTTGTTCCATACCACGCGTGATTTTGCCTTGATATGTTCTGCAGATAAGCTCATACAATGCGATCTCTCGAGTAGCACAACTCTTAACAACAGTTGGTTCAAACTCGACTGCCAAATCATACTTTATTTCACTTCATTTCCCTAAATCAGATTATTCTACGCAAAATCGTTCTCAGGAATATTTCAAAACCTTTTTTTTCATTTTTCTTTCCTTCCCCTTTTAACTGAGAATATTTCTGATTTTTCGAAAAAATGGCCATGCCAAATCTTTACTTTTGCCAGGAACCTAAACTTTCAGGAATTAGCATATGTACATGGAAACCGTCTTGCACGGAAGTTCATTTGGGACTGTTGGGTGGTATCCGCTTTGGGTGAATCATCGCAAGGATTGCTTTGTTCCGACAGAAAAAAACAACCACAAGAGCACGAGCGTAACCTGCGTACGGATGCATTTCATATTCATTTTTGAAGAGGATAGTTTATTCATGGGTAAGCATGTGTCGTATAAACCTCCTCCCGGAGAACTGCGCAGGAAAGAGAGAAGCATGACCCGAAAAAACATCCACTTACAGATACTGAGTTGGGAGGCGTGTTTCAAAGATGATGTCCATTTTGCTAATTAGCCCTTCTTACCCTGAATTTCTACCTATTAGATCCAGGTAGGGCAACCATACACAATTTTTTACAGCCTCTGGCAGTCTATTGGCATACAAAGGACTGTGGAATGCCGGTTATAATCGACATACTCCTGTGCTTCCTCTTCTGGATACCGGCCATCATTTATGCAGTCTGGATTTGCTTTATGAATGAGCAGTGAACGCCTCGCTGACCCCTTCTAAGAACTGGTACTAATTTCCATCCCCATGTATGAAAGAGAAAACTTCTTTTCAGCCTGACGAGAATTTGATGTATTTATTGATATTGATGTCTTTTAATCTCATAACTTGTGAAGTGCTGTTATTTTTGTGATAATGTGCCACAGCCACTCGTCTCTGTGCCTTATAGAAGTTCATTCATATGACTGCAATGATTTTTTGTGTTTTTCTCAAGTATTTTTGAGTTATAAAATACATTGCTTACTAGGTAGAACTTTGAGTTATCAGGACGGCACACTTTGCTGCCGAATCTGGCATACTATGAGTGATGTCAGAGAAACAAGGCGAGAATTTGAATTATTCAGTTTACGATAACTGATTACAGGTGTGCATACTGATAACGCAAATAGAACTCCGCAGATAACCTATCCCAATATTCTGCTTCTTCACTTTTTAATTTGCTTGTGAGAGGCATTCCCAGACAGTGATTTCTGAAAGTTGGGCTCCGCAGAAAAGGTCAAGGATTTGGCATTGCTCCTAAATGTTGTGAAATTGTTTTATTGGATTTGGCTCTCAACTTGATTTTTCAAATGTAGTGAAATTGTCGAATTGATTTGGCTGTGATGATACTATATGCAGATAACATAATCATTAAATCTAGTGAAATTGTTGCAAACGGATTTGGCAGGAGCTCTATCAATTATCACAGTCAAATCACGCGTCAGAAGGGGTTTTCCTTGAAGCGCATATTGAATCGAATGAGAACAGGAATAAACCTAGCAGCAAAAACGTTTCTATACAATGCGAACCGTGAAATCGTTGAGGACACGAAGACATAGAGTCAGTAGCGAGTAAATTGCGTTAGATTTCGTTTTCATGATTTTTATCTCATCGGTGAGGGAAGGTCTGGTACCTTATTGTTAGTGGGAGCTACACTGAAAAGGCAGAATAGCATTCGGAAACCTTAATTCTAGCCCATAAGGCCACGTTTCGTTCAGCATTGTTGACTGAGGATTACTATTTTTTTCTTTTTGTCTTCATTCGCTCGCCAGAGGACCTTCTGACGCGTGATTTGACTGTGATAATTGATAGAGCTTCTGCCAAATCCGTTTGCAACAATTTCACTAGATTTAATGATTATGTTATCTGCATATAGTATCATCACAGCCAAATCAATTCGACAATTTCACTACATTTGAAAAATCAAGTTGAGAGCCAAATCCAATAAAACAATTTCTGAAAGTTGGGCTCCGCAGAAAAGGTCAAGGATTTGGCATTGCTCCTAAATGTCGTGAAATTGTCTTATTGGATTTGGCTCTCAACTTGATTTTTCAAATGTAGTGAAATTGTCGAATTGATTTGGCTGTGATGATACTATATGCAGATAACATAATCATTAAATGTAGTGAAATTGTTGCAAACGGATTTGGCAAGAGCTCTATCAATTATCACAGTCAAATCATGCGTCAGAAGGTCCTCTGGCGAGCGAATGAAGACAAAAAGAAAAAATAATAATCCTCAGTCAACAATGCTGAACGAAACGTGGCCTTATGGGCTAGAATTAAGGTTTCCAAATGCTATTCTGCCTTTTCAGTGTGGCCTTTCAGGTACCAGACCTTCCTCACCGATGAGATAAAATTCATGAAAACGAAATCTAACGCAATTCACTCGCTACTGACTATGTCTTCGTGTCTCAACGCTTTCACGGTTCGCATTGTATAGAAACGTTTTGCTGCTAGGTTTATTCCTGTTCTCATTCGATTCAATATGCGCTCCAAGGAAAACCCCTTCTGACGCGTGATTTGACTGTGATAATTGATAGAGCTCCTGCCAAATCCGTTTGCAAAATTTCACTACATTTAATGATTATGTTATCTGCATATAGTATCATCACAGCCAAATCAATTCGACAATTTCACCACATTTGAAAATCAAGTTGAGAGCCAAATCAATAAGACAATTTCACGACATTTAGAGCAATGCCAAATCCTTGACCTTTCTGCGGAGCCCAACTTCCAGAAATTTCACAACTTTTTACAAGGGTTTCCCTTCTACAATATCGTCAAGCTCTAAAAGGCAAGTTGTTTTTCTTCGAAACATAGTGGTAGAAATGAAGAAACAGCTGCTAGGATTGCAAGATAATAGTTGCAACGCGGCTTCCTACAGACAAGATACAAGGCATATACTTTTTGAATTTAAAAGTCGAGAAAATGAAGAAATGAGTTTTAAAATGACCCAATTGTACAGGGTTTGGGCACAATCCTAGATTGGGGAGAGGGGGCACTCACCATTCAAGACAGAAGTGAAATGAACCACCCATTGGTAAGGCTACCAGTCGGAGTATTTTCATGAAGTTTCTATAAAAACAATGATTGATAGCAGTATCAGACATCTTTTATCAGAATTTTCCATCATTTCTATGAGTCTTGGGTGGCCTCACCCCGTCTAGATAGACCCAGGCTCAGTCGCTCTAGCCAAACTTCACCGGTTCTTGCTGACGTGGCTCGTCTGCGCCGGCCCATATGTCTGATTCGGAACAAGAACGATAGTTAAATACATCGTACGCGCAGAAAACCGTATATTATTTTTTCATGTTTTTGCGTAGCTTGGCCCCTCTAGTGAACGAAAATGTTGAAGGGGCTCATGAAAAACCTTCATTCTTCTTTCAACTCCCTTCTTCATTAAAGAAAAGTCAATCGGAACACATTGTAAATACGAATTTGAATTTCGCGCCAAAATCATTTTCAGAGTTTTTTGCATGTGGAGTTCGTGCTGCAAAATTTATTTTTCCTGTTGTCTTACGGTCGCACCAACATTCTAGGAAAAAGTGCTAGATGACTGGTGAGAATTGGTGGCGGATATTAATCTTTGACGCCTTCCAACCTCATCGTCCAACATTTTTGACGCGCCAAAGTTTACCAGTGTGGTCTACCGGGCTCAATCATAAAATTGAGCCTGAAAATGGAAATTGATTTCCAGCACGAACGATAGTTAAGTGCGCTGTGAAAGAGGACTACCGTAACCTCAGGAATGATGTTATTCGGCCCTCTTAAACAAATTTGATGATACCCAATTGGTCAATGATAAAGATAAAAGAAGTGAAGAGCGGTGTGTCTTCATTCACACACCGTCCTTCTCCAGAGGTCAGCAGTTGAGGATCTGCCTGGACTACAAGCAGAAAAACAACACCAGCGGTAGTGAAGATGTAGCGAATTCGGAGTCAGAACTTAGAAAATTTTAGAGCCAACTCGAGTGAGATTACAATAGCCTTGTTCTGGCGCAATTGCCTATCGCTCTTGTTGATTCGGAGGCATGACTTGCATACGGTGTCCTGGACATTAAACGGAGGTCCTGCGCACGTCCTTTGATGTTCTGCACACTCCTACTAAGGTCCTGCACACGTTCCATGATGTCCTGCACTCTCCTACTGAGGTCCTGCACACATTCTTCGACGTCCTGCACACCCCTTCTGAGGTCCTGCACACGTCCCATGATGTCCTGCCCGCGTCTACTACGGTCCTGCACACGTACAATGATGTCCTGCACACTCCTACTGAGGTCCTGCACAGGTCCCATGGTGTCCTGCACACTCCTACTAAGGTCTTGCACACGATCCATGATGTCCTGCACACCCCTACTGAGGTCCTGCACAGGTCCCATGATGTCCTGCACACCCCTTCTGGGGTCCTGCACACGTCCCATGATGTCCTGCCCACTTCTACTGCGGTCCTGCACAGGTCCCATGGTGTCCTGCACACTCCTACTAAGGTCTTGCACACGATCCATGATGTCCTGCACACCCCTACTGAGGTCCTGCACAGGTCCCATGATGTCCTGCACACCCCTTCTGGGGTCCTGCACACGTCCCATGATGTCCTGCCCACTTATATTACGGTCCTGCACACGTACAATGATGTCCTGCACACTCCTACTGAGGTCCTGCTTAGGTCCCATGGTGTCCTGCACACTCCTACTAAGGCCTTGCACACGTTCCATGATGTCCTGCACACTCCTACTGAGGTCCTGCACAGGTCCCATGATGTCCTGCACACTCCTACTAAGGTCTTGCACACGTTCCATGATGTCCTGCACACTCCTACTGAGGTCCTGCGCACATTCTAGGACGTCCTGCACACCCCTACTGGGGTCCTGCACACGTCCCATGATGTCCTGTCCACTCCTACTACGGTCCTGCACACGTTCCATGATGTCCTGCACACTCCTACTGAGGTCCTGCACAGATCCCATGATGTCCTGCACACTCCTACTAAGGTCTTGCACACGTTCCATGATGTCCTGCACACTCCTACTGAGGTCCCGCACACATTCTACGACGTCCTGCACACCCCTACTGGGGTCCTGCACACGTCCCATGATGTCCTGTCCACTCCTAATACGGTCCTGCACACGTTCCATGATGTCCTGCACACTTACTGAGGTCCTGCACAGGTCCCATGATGTCCCTGCACACTCCTACTAAGGTCTTGCACACGATCCATGATGTCCTGCACACTCCTACTGAGGTCCTGCACAGGTCCCATGATGTCCTGCACACTCCTACTAAGGTCTTGCACACGTCTTCCATGATGTCCTGCACACTCCTACTGGAGTGTCCTGCACAGGTCCCATGATGTCCTGCACACTCCTACTGAGGTCCTGCACACATTCTGCGACGTCCTGCACACCCCTACTGGGGTCCTGCACACGTCCCATGATGTCCTGTCCACTCCTACTACGGTCCTGCACACGTTCCATGATGTCCTGCACACTCCTACTGTGGTCCTGCACAGGTCCCATGATGTCCTGCACGCCCTACTCAGGTCTTGCACACGTTCCATGATGTCCTGCCACTCCTACTGAGGCCCTGCACACATTCTACGACGTCCTGCACACCCCTACTGGGGTCCTGCACACGTCCCATGATGTCCTGTCCACTCCTACTACGGTCCTGCGCACGTTCCATGATGTCCTGCACACTCCTACTGAGGTCCTGCACAGGTCCCATGATGTCCTGCACACTCCTACTAAGGTCTTGCACACGTTCCATGATGTCCTGCACACGTTCCATGATGTCCTGCCCACTCCTACTGAGGTCCTGCACACATTCTACGACGTCCTGCACACCCCTACTGGGGTCCTGCACACGTTCCATGATGTCCTGCACACTCCTACTAAGGTCCTGCACACGTTCGATGATGTCCCGCATACTCCTATCACTGAGGCCCTGCCCACATTCTACGACGTCCTGCACACCCCTACTGAGGTCTCACATAGTCAACCGACACTTCAGCACATCCTGCGACGCCTTCTTATCGATGGTGCGCTTTGAACGAATACGCGCCGCGGTCAAGTACATCAACCCGCACAGCGTCCTCTTCCGAGCCGGACGTTCAAAGTACACCACCCTGGAGAGCAACGTGTTTATATGGAGTCTAAGAAAAACAATGACTGATAACGAAAACCCACCATTTTCATAAACTATTCTTGAGAGGCTGGTTTCCGAGTTTCAAACGCCCGTTAGGGGCCCAGAAGTCATTATGGTGAGTTCTGACAATTATTTTCGTCATTCCCGTGGCCGATTACCTCTAGTCACAAATTTTCGAGCGATTTGGTCCACGCCTTCCAAAAAAATGGTTTTCGACGGACGGAGGTGGAGGCGGAGGCGGAGGCGGAGGCGGAGGCGGAGGCGGAGGCGGAGGCGGAGGCGGAGGCGGTGGTGGAGAACGTTTTTGCGTACTTTGAGAGGTCATAACTTTAGAAAGCGGGACCAGATGGGATGAAAAGGTGGACACATATGTAATTTCTTGCAGCGTCGAATAGTGTACAGCTCATACCTCTGTTGACGGTATGAATAGGTGATCTCATTGTAGGGCATCCGCGCGGGAAGAGATCAAAGCCAAATCCTGGTGAGCGCTTCGCGCTCACCACAATTTCACAACATTTAGGAGCAATGCCAAATCCTTGACCTTTTCTGCGGAGCCCAACTTTCAGAAATTTCACAACTTTTTACAAGGGTTTCCCTTCTACAATATCGTCGAGCTCCAGAAGTCAAGTTGTTTTTTTCGAAAACATAGTGGTAGAAATGAAGAAACAACCGCTCCGCTGCTAAGACTGCAAGATAATTGTTGCAACGCGGCTTCCTACAAATAGATGCAAGGCATATACTTTTTGAATTTAAAAGTCGAAAAATGAAGAAATGAGTTTCAAAATGACCCAATTGTACAGGTTCTAGGCACTCTTCTAGACGGGGGGCACGCACCACTCAAGACAGAAATGAAATGAACGGCCCATTGGTGAGGCTACCAGTCGAAGTATTTCCGTAGAGCTCTAATAAAAACAATGATTGATAGCGCAGTATCAGGCCTCTCTTTATCAGAGTTTTCCATCATTTCTATGAGTTTTTGCGTAGCTTGGCCCCTCTAGTGAAAGAAAATGTTGAAGGGGCCCATGAAAACCTTCATTTGTAAAGAAAAGTCAATCGGAACACATTGTAAATGCAATTTGAATTTCGCGCCAAAATCATTTTCGGAGTTTTTCTGCATGTGGAGTTCGTGCCGTAACCAATTTTTCCTGTTATCATACTGTCGCACCAACATTCTAGGAAAAAGGGCTAGATGACTGGTGAGAATTGGTGGCGGATATTAACCTCATCGTCCAACGTTTTTGACTCGCCAAAGTTTACCAGTGTGGTCTACCGGGCTCAATCATGAAATTGAGCCTGAAAATGGAAATTGATTTCCAGCGCGAACGATAGTTAAGTGCGCCAGAAGAGGACTACCGTAATCTCAGGAATGATGTTATTCGGCTCTCGTAAACAAATTTGATGATACCCAATTGATCAATGATAAAGTATAAAAGAAGTGAAGAGCGGTGTGTCTTGATTCACACACCGTCCTTCTCTAGGGGTCAGCAGTTGAGGATCTGCCCGGACTAAAAAGCAGGGAAACATCACCACCTGTAGGGAAGATGAAGCGAAATCGGAGTCAGAACTTAGAAAATTTTAGAGCCAACTCGAGTGAGATTACGGTAGCCCTGTTCTGGCGGACTTAACTATCGTTCTTGTAGATTCGGGAGGCCTGGCTTGCATACGGTGTCCTGAACATTGAACTGAGGTCCTGCACACCCTACTGAGATCCAGCACACATTCCATGAAGTCCTGCTCATCCTTACAGGGGTCTTGCACACGTTTCATGATGTCCTGCACACTCCTACTGATGTCCTGCACACATTCCACGAAGTTCTGATCATCCTTACAGGGGTCTTGCACACGTTTCATGATGTCCTGCACACTCCTACTAGGTCCTGCACACATTCCATGATGTCCTGCACACCCCTATTGGGGTCCTGCACACGCTTCATGATGTCCTGCACACTCCTACTGATGTCCTGCACACATTCCACGAAGTTCTGATCATCCTTACAGGGGTCTTGCACACGTTTCATGATGTCCTGCACACTCCTACTAAGGTCCTGCACACATTCCATGATGTCCTGCACACCCCTATTGGGGTCCTGCACACGTTCCATGATGTCCTGTGTAATTTTACTAAGGCCCTACACACATTCCATGACGTCCTGCTCAACCCTACTGGGGTCCTGCACACGCTTCATGATGTCCTGCACACTCCTACTGATGTCCTGCACACATTCCATGAAGTCCTGCTTATCCTTACAGGGGTCTTGCACATGTTTCATGATGTCCTGCACTCTCCTACTAAGGTCCTGCACACATTCTACGACGTCCTGCACACCCCTACTGGGGTCCTGCACAGGTCCCATGATGTCCTGCACACTCCTACTGATGTTCTGCACACATTTTACGATGTCCTGCACACCCCTACTGGGGTCCTACACAGGTTCCATGATGTCCTGCACACTTCTACTGGGGTCCTGCACAGGTCCCATGATGTCCTGCACACTCCTACTAAGGTCCTGCACACTCCTACTGAGGTCCTGCACACATTCTACGACGTCCTGCACACCCCTACTGGGGACCTTCACACGTTCCATGATATCCTGCGCACTCTCTACTGAGGTCCTGTACAGGTCACATAATGTCATGCACACTCCTACTGAGGTCCTGCACACCCCTACTGGGGTCCTGCACAGGTCCCATGATGTCCTGCACACTCCTACTAAGGTCCTGCACACTCCCACTGAGGTCCTGCACACATTCTACGACGTCCTGCACACCCTTACTGGGGTCCTGCACAGGTCCCAAAATGTCCCTGCTCACTCCTACTGAGGTCCTGCACACCCCTACTGGGGTCCTGCACAGGTCCCATGATGTCCTGCACACTCCTACTAAGGTCCTGCACACTCCTACTGAGGTCCTGCACACATTCTACGACGTCCTGCACACCCCTACTGGGGTCCTGCACAGGTCCCATGATGTCCTGCACACTCCTACTAAGGTCCTGCACACTCCTACTGGGATCCTGCACACATTCTACGGCGTCCTGCACACCCCTACTGAGATCCAGCACACATTCCATGAAGTCCTGCTCATCCTTACAGGGGTCTTGCACACGTTTCATGATGTCCTGCACACTCCTACTGATGTCCTGCACACATTCCACGAAGTTCTGATCATCCTTACAGGGGTCTTGCACACGTTTCATGATGTCCTGCACACTCCTACTAAGGTCCTGCACACATTCCATGATGTCCTGCACACCCCTATTGGGGTCCTGCACACGCTTCATGATGTCCTGCACACTCCTACTGATGTCCTGCACACATTCCACGAAGTTCTGATCATCCTTACAGGGGTCTTACACACGTTTCATGATGTCCTGCACACTCCTACTAAGGTCCTGCACACATTCCATGATGTCCTGCACACCCCTATTGGGGTCCTGCACACGTTCTATGATGTCCTGTGTAATTTTACTAAGGTCCTACACACATTCCATGACGTCCTGCTCAACCCTTACTGGGTTCCTGCACACGCTTCATGATGTCCTGCACACTCCTACTGATGTCCTGCACACATTCCATGAAGTCCTGCTCATCCTTACAGGGTCTTGCACATGTTTCATGATGTCCTGCACACTCCTACGAAGGTCCTGCACACATTCTACGACGTCCTGCACACCCCTACTGGGGTCCTGCACAGGTCCCATGATGTCCTGCACACTCCTACTGATGTTCTGCACACATTCTACGATGTCCTGCACACCCCTACTGGGGTCCTACACAGGTTCCATGATGTCCTGCACACTCCTACTGGGGTCCTGCACAGGTCCCATGATGTCGTGCAAACTCCTACTAAGGTCCTGCACACTCTACTGAGGTCCTGCACACATTCTACGACGTCCTGCACACGTTCCATGATATCCTGCGCACTCCTACTGAGGTCCTGTACAGGTCCCATAATGTCATGCACACTCCTACTGAGGTCCTGCACACCCCTACTGGGGTCCTGCACAGGTCCCATGATGTCCTGCACACTCCTACTAAGGTCCTGCACACTCCCACTGAGGTCCTGCACACATTCTACGACGTCCTGCACACCCTTCACTGGGGTCCTGCACAGGTCCCAAAATGTCCCTGCACACTCCTACTGAGGTCCTGCACACCCCTACTGGGGTCCTGCACAGGTCCCATGATGTCCTGCACACACTCCTACTAAGGTCCTGCACACTTCTACTGAGGTCCTGCACACATCTCTACGACGTCCTGCACACCCCTACTGGGGTCCTGCACAGGTCCCATGATGTCCTGCACACTCCTACTGAGGTCCTGCACACATTCTACGGCGTCCTGCACACCCCTACTGAGATCCAGCACACATTCCATGAAGTCCTGCTCATCCTTACAGGGGTCTTGCACACGTTTCATGATGTCCTGCACACTCCTACTAAGGTCCTGCACACATTCCATGATGTCCTGCACACCCCTATTGGGGTCCTGCACACGCTTCATGATGTCCTGCACACTCCTACTGATGTCCTGCACACATTCCACGAAGTTCTGATCATCCTTACAGGGGTCTTGCACACGTTTCATGATGTCCTGCACACTCCTACTAAGGTCCTGCACACCCCTATTGGGGTCCTGCACACGTTCTATGATGTCCTGTGTAATTTTACTAAGGTCCTACACACATTCCATGACGTCCTGCTCAACCCTACTGGGGTCCTGCACACGCTTCATGATGTCCTGCACACTCCTACTGATGTCCTGCACACATTCCATGAAGTCCTGCTCATCCTTACAGGGGTCTTGCACATGTTTCATGATGTCCTGCACACTCCTACTAAGGTCCTGCACACATTCTACGACGTCCTGCACACCCCTACTGGGGTCCTGCACAGGTCCCATGATGTCCTGCACACTCCTACTGATGTTCTGCACACATTCTACGATGTCCTGCACACCCCTACTGGGGTCCTACACAGGTTCCATGATGTCCTGCACACTCCTACTGGGGTCCTGCACAGGTCCCATGATGTCCTGCACACTCCTACTAAGGTCCTGCACACTCCTACTGAGGTCCTGCACACATTCTACGACGTCCTGCACACCCTACTGGGTCCTGCACACGTTCCATGATATCCTGCGCACTCCTACTGAGGTCCTGTACAGGTCCCATAATGTCATGCACACCTCCTACTGAGGTCCTGCACACCCCTACTGGGGTCCTGCACAGGTCCCATGATGTCCTGCACACTCCTACTAAGGTCCTGTACACTCCCACTGAGGTCCTGCACACATTCTACGACGTCCTGCACACCCTTACTGGGGTCCTGCACAGGTCCCAAAATGTCCTGCACACTCTACTGAGGTCCTGCACACCCCTACTGGGGTCCTGCACAGGTCCCATGATGTCCTGCACACTCCTACTAAGGTCCTTCACACTCCTACTGAGGTCCTGCACACATTCTACGACGTCCTGCACACCCCTACTGGGGTCCTGCACAGGTCCCATGGTGTCCTGCACACTCCTACTAAGGTCCTGCACACTCCTACTGAGGTCCTGCACACATTCTACGGCGTCCTGCACACCCCTACTGAGGGGTTGCTGTAGTTCCACGACGTCCTGCATACTCCTACTGCGGTCTCGCATAGTCAACCGACACTTCAGCACACCCTGCGACGACTTCTTATCTTTGGTGCGCATGGTACAAACACGCGCCACGCTCAAAAACAACCCCTCCGCATAGCGTCGTGTTTCCAAGGCGGACGTTTAGAGTACACCACCCTAGAGAGCAAGGTATTTATATGGAGTCTCTAAGAAAACAATGACTGATAACGAAAAACCCGTCATTTTTATAAACTAATCTTGAGAGGCCGGTTTCCGAGTTTCAAACGCCCGTTAGGGGCCCAGAAGTCATTATGGTGAGTTCTGACAATTATTTTCGTCATTCTCGTGGTCTATTACATCTAGTCACAAATTTTCGAGCGATTTGGGCCATGCCTTCCAAAAAATGGTTTTCGACGGACGGAGGTGGAGGCGGAGGCGGAGGCGGTGGCGGAGGCGGAGGCGGAGGCGGAGGCGGTGGTGGAGAACGTTTTTGCGTACTTTGAGAGGTCATAACTTCAGAAAGCGGGGACCAGTTGGGATGAAAAGTTGCACACATATGTAATTTCTTGCAGCGCGTCGAATAGTGTACAGGTCATACCTCTGTTGACGGTATGAATAGGTGATCTCATTGTAGGGCATCCGCGCGGGAAGAGATCAAAGCCAAATCCTGGTGAGCGCTTCGCGCTCACCACAATTTTATAGATTTTCATTATTAGAGGTCGAATGGGGCGAAACACGAGGCTTGTCCCACGAACTGTCGGAGTGTTATCGGAGCTCACATTTTTCTGCCCAAATTCATTCCCCGCCGCTGCACCTTTATGGCTTCGGCTCATTTGAAATGTGGAACATTTTTTTCTCTGAAATGCTTTGCAGAGGCGAGAGTGCCATCAATTTTAAACCTAGTGGATCTTATCTGAGGTGTGTACCCTTCAGTGACGATTTTGTTACTTGATGTTAGTTAGTGATCTTTCAAAAGCAATCTGCGGCACGACAAAAGTTCGATATTGCAACACCCGTCAGTAGACAGATTAAATCGGGCGAAAACACAGCACCCCTCCTCTATGATAGACGTCATCCTTCTCGCTCGTCGTCTAACACGGAGACCAGCGATTTCTGTCGGGAGCTTCGAATCAAAGTGGATTAGGTGAACTGAAAACGCCTTGTACTCCGAATTGCGCGAAAACTTATTAACTATGCGTCGGTGAACAAACGGAAAAGGAGAAACATCGTCCACCTACCTGTCGATTAATAGGCGTGAACCCATGAATGGATTGGATGATTCACTTTACTAACTATTCCTTCTAACCTGTAGTAAGAAAAGGGAATGAAGTAGAAGAAAAGGGAATTTACTGCAGTTGAGTCACCACTTGCTAGCCCGGAGGAGGCAAGGATGTATCGAAGCACTGTAATTGGCTGGCATACAGGATATAACCAGGAAAATATGAGACAACCGCCAGAAACGCAGAGAGTGGGTTGCCACTACCCTGTGTAACCGCCAATCATGGCCTTTCGCTAATCCATTTGCTGTTTGGACACAACGTGATTACCACCCGGTCGATTGAGGCCTCTGTTGGGACAAATTGTCCCCATGGGCGCTCATCACTCGCGTTCCAAACCCATACACAAAACTTCATCGTACCACGTTTTCCTGGAATTTATTTCTTAATTACTTGGATAAGAAGCGTTAAATGTAAGCCTGAGGGGGGAGAGGAGTAAAGACAGATTGTGTATAGGGGTGGGGGGTGGGGAAATCGAATATTCAATCGGCCGAAAAAAGCGCCTTCGAATCACCGCAAAAGTTCTGGGCTACGAATTTGAAAAATCAAATATTCTTAAATTCGCATAAACACTCGGACATAGAGTCAGGCGGCCAGTTGGACAAGGTGCGATTGATGTGTGGATCTCTCCTAACAACACAAGAAGCCGGAGAGTCTTCTGCAGCTTGGCCCTAACCCCACCCATTTTATTGGTTTCACCTGAGCCGTCCTCGTTTTTTCCGTACTGACCTGTTTTTTTAATCTCAGGCCACCTGAACCCTTTCCCAAATTGCACAGGCGAGAACAGTGGAAGGAATGCTTTTCCATGCCTTTGCTGTGCAACTGATATTGCCCTATGAGGCGAAGGTCATTTCAGTATGCTTATAGAAAACGGTCACATGAAGCCGCCGAGTTTTTCTTGATCGAAATGGGCCAAAAGGAAAAAATTCGCCCATTTGTTAGGAAAGTCAAATGAAACAGTTGAGAGCTCGCATAGAAAATCGAAACTTCGACGAGAGTGAATCCCGGAATATCTAAAAAAACGTGGTTCTTCCGATTTCTTGTGCAGTGAAATGTAAAACCATAGCAAACACTGTCTTCAAATAAAATCTACCCCATAAATCCTCAACTCTTTATTTTCCTGCCGAGTGAACACGACTGCGGCGCATTTCGAGAGCTTGGAGTTGGAACTGTTCCAGCATGAAAACTGATGAATTCAAAGGAGAAATGTCATTGAGATATGGCTCATCCCTTATGCGAAAAAGGTCAGGATAAGTCGAATTTTCACTTTCAGACGAGAGTCTGAGAGATGCTTCGCTTAGTCCGGTCTGATCTCGCACGTGCATTTTTCCCAACAAAACTAGCCCAAGCAGGTTTTTCGCTCTCTAGCAGTCAAACATGCATTTTATCCCACTGCGGAAGTGATGATTGGTAACTATTCACGGAAAGATAAAAATTTCATCGTGTGTTAAAACTAGTACTGGGACTGGTTAACTCATAACCCCTCTCGTCTTCTTACACAGACAGTAGCGAAAAAAGTGTGTAACTAATTCCTCAAATTTAAGGTCTCCGGAGCATTGACAACTCGACACGCGGGCTGTCCGAGTCAGTATGATGAGCGCAGAGGATGAAGAGAAAGGCGTTGCCAGCCAGCCCGGCACTCTCTCGGCCCTGCTAATGTGCAAACTGCCTATCTCTGCGTCTCCGTGGATGGACCCATTTACAGCTTTGGCTGTACACTACAGGAGTGAGTGCGAACCTAGTTCAAGGAGGAGCACCTGAAATCCAGTGAAGAAACGAAAGCTTGCGCTTTCAGATTTCAGAGCATTCCCATGGAGTCTCCAGAAAAACACTCGAGGATAACGATATCATATATCTGGTATTGAAAGAAATTCTCATTTTCATGGATGAATTTTGGGTGCCCCCACAAAAAGGTTTGCAACTAGGAAGGTATCACTAAAGTTATCGATATCTTTCTTCGATCGAATTGGTTAAAAACTTTGTAGGCTGTACTTTCTTTAATGAGGTGGTACAGAGGAACTGGTCAACAAATAGGCTACTTACTGTTATAAAATCAATCGGTACAAATCGTAAAATCTTGGAGATTTCTCGTGGGTCACCACGTAATTTCAAATAAGTGAGTAATTCTATCAAAGAGAAGCTGTTTCAGGGAGAGGTGGTTTTGGGCAGACAGACAGGTTCCAAAAAGGGGTAAAAGTAAAACTGGATGAGAGAGTCTTTAGAAAATTAACAAAATTTCTTGAGAACTAATTCCCTTGGCAAAAACTTTCAATTCCAAATAGCAAGCCGTTGCTCTTTTTCGCATGGAAGAGCTTGATGCCTCTCGATAAAAGACTCACTTGTTTGGAAAGGTTCAGTTGCTTCTGTACTTTTCACCAGTTCACTTTTTCTGATCAGCGAAAGGAAACCGTTTATGTGAGTCAGATTTTATGTCTTCTTTTTGGATAATAGGTATAAAATATTTCCACCCGTGGTACTAGAAAAACCGGAGCAAAGCTCCTTTCGGCCAAAATCACAAAGATCTTACCTGTAGAATAAAACGAGTTGATTTCGTGAATTCAAAATTTCAGCTATGGAATTGGTTCTCAAAAGCATTGTTAAATTCTTTTTCTAGACTCGCCCACTTCACTTTCATATTTTTTCTTTTTGTAGGAACGTTTCTGTCAGCATAAAGCCACTTTTGCTTGAAAGTACTCATTATTTATAGAGTTTGCTTTGTTTCTTCTTCTTCTTTTATGATATCTTTAATCAGCAGGTTAGTATTGCATCCAATGATTTTCTTATATGAACTGAAGTGTTATAAAAAGAGTGAGCATTAGGACTGATCCCGATTTTTAGGGGATATAAATACTGGTTAAACTCGAAGAATTTGTACTGCAGGAAATGCATTCTAAGTTTGTGATTTCAATTTCAGCATCCCTAAATAAGGAAGCGCTCGTGGTCCGATGTTTGCCAGATTATGCAGCAAAAGCGACAAGCAGTATTTTTGAAGCAAGCATAAGCCCCTGCTTCTTGTAAGAAGCTGTGAAATCTAGGCTTGCTGCTTCAGTCATGAAGCAGCGAGCTTTAAGCTCCTGGGATGTCCAAAAGAGCCAAAGCTTGCTGATTCGTACCTGAAGCAGTAGCCTGGAGCTTGCAGCTCCTAACCCTTGAAGCATTGAGCTTCATCTTGCAGCTCTAATTAAGTTACATGAAATATAAGTGTATGTCACATGTAATAGGCAGTGTAGGTTACATGCGATATAAAGGTAATGTACTTGAATGTCTCAAGTATCTTACACTTTATATTACATGTAACATGTTTTCATTTTTCTGAGATTGCCATGGAGGCCATATATATTAGGTCTAGGTTAATTTCATGTTTGTTGTTATTGATATTTTGTAAAAATAAAATTATTTTTATATAACGAATTTTATGTTATAATGTCACTGTATTATCAGCTTTCTATTGATATAACTTGCTTCACGTACCTTATAAAAAAGTATTATTTTAGTTTCAGAATATGTCAACTTTTGTGCCGGAAAACGCCATTTGCGGGAAGTTCTTCCTTTTTTTTCATCTCAAGAGCAAAGCCACTGACGCGCACCAAATGCTGGTCTGCTTACGGGGATGCTGCTCCATCCATAAGAACCTGCTAAGAATGGCTGTGTTTCAAATCGGGCGATTTTGACGTTAAGGACAAAGATCGACCAGGACAGCCAAAAGTTCGAAGACGAAGAACTTCAGGCTTTGTTGGATCAAGATTCGGCTCTAAACGCAAGCAAACAGCTCGCGGCATCTCTCGGCGTCACCCAAGCAATTTCTATTCGATTGAAGGCAATGGGGAAGATTCAAAAGGAAGAAAATGGATCCCTATGAGCTCTCAGAACGCAACAAAGAGCAGAGAAAAACAACTTCACAAATCTTGTTGGACCGATTCCAAAGAAAGTCTTTTTTACACCGCATCAAGTAACTGGCGATGAAAAGTGGTGTACTACGAATAACCAGTTGAAGAAAATCGTGGGTTAGTCCCAGAAACAACAACTTCTGACCGCAAAACCAAACATCCACGGGAAGAAGGTCTTACTGTGCATATGGTGGGATCAACGCGGTATACCGTACTATGAACTTCTTCAACCTGGCGAAACAGTTACTGCGAATCGCTATCAACATCAACTAGCGCACTGCGGCATGAAATCGAAGCAAAGAGACCAGAATGGGCGAGTCGACACGAAAAAAGCCATATTGCTTCCATGATAACGCTCGACCTCATGTTGCTCGAACGGTAAAGGATACGCTAAAAGAGTTCAAATGGGAAGTCTTACCGCACCCGCCGTATTTCCAGACATCGCCTCGTCGGATTATCACCTTTTTCCGGTCAATGGCGCATGGTCTAGCGGAGCAGCGCTTTCAAGATCGTCAAGATGTCAAAAATGGCTCGATGACGGGTGGAGGCCAAACCAGAGTACCATTATGATGGAATCCATAAGTTACCCAAATTTGGGGAAATGGTTGTTACACGACGGAAATTATTTTGAATAAAAATTTGTTTAAGTATGTCCAGTTTTCAATAGTAAAAAGCGTAAAAACGCGGAAATTAAATCTCTAGACCTTAAGTAGGTAAAGCGTCAAATGCCAAATCATTTTTGGAAGCTCTTAAAATCAGTGTCCACGATAAAACCATGTCTGACTTTTTAGTGGAGATCGGCAGCTGAGGGGCCTTGCGCAACCCTAACGTTGAAAAAACTAAGAAAAGTTAGCTCGGAACGGTCCCCTACGGCCCCAAAGTTGGACAGCCGTCAGCTCGTCACCCCCAGATGCACTTTCCACGCCCACCGACGTGAACAAATGAATGCTCGAGATTGTGAGATGAGCGAGGGTTTCCGATTGATAGCCCCGTTCTTCCCTTCATTCTCAACTTCTCTCTTTACTCAGGTCAGCTCGCATACATCGGTTGCAAAAGACGGAAGTTACAAAGCCTAGGACAACTCTCGTCCACCATGCTTCCCTAGCTCAATTTTTGAGGACCATAACTCCCGTTCCTACCAGGTCGTGTACGATTCCAAAAACATCATTGGAATCAGCAAGGGACCGTCTTCAAGATAGGTGGAAAAGCAGAAAAACGATTCTCATCGTGAACACTGCCTTTGTAAAGCGATGGATGTGATGCAGGTTCGAGTCCTGCCTGATCCCAAAGTTGTGTGTTCAACTCAACTGCCTTGTGATGCTGGAAGCCTTAAATCGGTTGAAGGAATTGTTTGCGACGAGGGGGGAGGGGTGTGGGGAGCGTCATCCTCCGATTTTTGACCATGTCTTGCTACCCAGGAGATTACAAAATCTCAGGTATATAGTTTAAGAACGTTCTCTAATCTTTCCCAAGGGGCTGGAGAGAGAACAGCCAGGCGAAGCCTTTGACGTGGATTGCAATTTTTTCCTCTACTTTCCCATTGTTCGAATCAGTTTCTACTCCTCTTTCTGAATGGCAGTGGGCCGAAATAGGAGTAGCAAGGAGTTTTTCCCACAATGCAACGGCTTTTTTGTTCTCTTGAAATGTCTGGCTTCAAAACGATTGCATTGGTGCAGTTCGCGTGCATAAGAGACTTTTCTTGAAAGTCTCTTCCAGTTTTCGCGCTTCGTTGTTCTTCGCAGACGACACGCTAGTCACCATCGATCACTGTCAGATTTGATTTTTATGTTAATAATCCACTTCCGTGGGTTCTGGGAATGAGCGACTCTGATCTGATCGCATCTTCTTGTCCATTTATAACCAAACTCGTTTCATCGTCATTGAGTTTTCCGTTTCCTCCCGCCAATGCTGATCATGATGTCCCAATGAATACTTGAAAAGATTGAATCAAACCTTGAACTTGAGCCTGGCAGGCAAATGCTTTGTATGGAACTCGGACCCAAACCAAGGAAATCTCAGGAGACGGCACGCTAGTGCTACATGTCTAGGCAGTTTCATCACTATAATGTACTGAGGTAAGGCAGAACAGGTTAAAGGCAGTGTTCGCGATAATCAGGAATTTTGAGATTATTCGCTATACTGATTTAGTGGCCCTTGGGTAGAACCGAAATGACGTTGAATTTGAGAAAAACCCGTCAGAAGGGCCCGGCTTAAGTATCACCCCCGTATCACAGGAAGTGTTTGTTGTGACTATGAAATCTTTTGTGGACCCATCGTTTGCAGTTCTCTACTCTTTCTTTCGTACTTTCTTTCAGACCCTAACTAATCCTGCTTTGCATAGAATATTCTTCTA
Organism: Aplectana chamaeleonis; assembly: GCA_029168955.1. Lineage (NCBI taxonomy): Eukaryota > Metazoa > Nematoda > Chromadorea > Rhabditida > Cosmocercidae > Aplectana > Aplectana chamaeleonis. The sequence continues at coordinate 45,926 of JAPDOI010000920.1, forward strand.
TTTTCAATTGACCCAATATTCCACCGGTGACTACCACCATGAACATGTTCATCCAACCGACAACTAGTCCATTTTATAGAAGAATGTCACCGAAACACGACGTTTTAAGGCGTTTCTCGCCGTTTCTTGGTAATTTTGGTAACACTTGGAGTCAACGCATTGTTTTATGTGAAAAACTCGTGGACGAAAATCATCGCGAACACTGCCTTTAAGGGCTGGAAGCCATGCAGATGGTCTCCTCGAGGAAATTCTACCTGGTTTTTCTTCTGACAATGTAGTACATACGCAATTATGTGTCAGAATGAGGCAGCTGTCCCAGCGACGAGCAGGGTCAGGCTCGCGAGGGTTCGCGCGCCAAAGTGGGATCGGAAGAGGTCGTTATTATCTTGGATAAACCCAAAATTTAGTAAGTGGGGTCGTCCTTTTTTCCGCCTTCTCAGACAATATGTCCGTATCACTGAGAATTAAATTGTCGGGGTGAAAATATCTGGTCCAGTGATTACTTGGTATGAGATTTTAATGTATCTCTCGAACATTGCGAACTTTTTTGAAATTAAATAGGAAAAATACACAAATCAGTAAGTAGCATTTTTATATTATTTCTGATATCAGGTATAAAACAGAATCGGATGCATAGATTGAAGGCAAAATTTATGCAAAAAATCTCATCCTGCACCAAATCATGAAAATAGTACGGTTTACACGTGAAGGCTGCCTGTAGAGGCAGTATCCACGGTAATTCTTTTAGGCTTTGCGAGAAGTGTCGCAAACAATGTTTTCTACTCTTAGCCTTCATGAGCGACTCCATGAACCTCGGCACAATGAACCAGTGGTGCTGTTGAACTGGACCAAGAGTTTGATACATGGGGTGGTAGTAAAACCACCTGAAATTGCCGCTCAAGTCGAGGTGGCACTTGAGTGCAACTTCAGTCTTGAGAGGGTGACATGATGGACAGAAGATGGTGAGCTGAGTTTCGCCCCCGATCAAAACCTAGCTAACGCACGAGATCGATCCACTCCCCTCTTCTAGAGCAGTGAGCAATGCCACTACGCTATCTCGTCGACTACCTTTTGCGCTATGTGAAATGCCATTTACGCGGTCATGAGGCCAGTTGCATTGCCGAGTGGAAGAAATCGACTATGTGCAAAGGTTTCGCGAGCCAGGTCTACCGTGACCAGCAAAATCGCCGTAGAGTGCACAAATTGATTGCATTTTATCGTTTCTCAGGAACTGAAGGTGAATTTAAAAATGATTAGAGCGTAGCGGGGGTGTAAAGAAATACTGATTGCTTGCTTGCAATGATTAGTAGCATTCAACGAGTTGTTTTTTAATCGCCATGGAGCAGTGACTTTATGCCGAAAGAAACTTTCAGGCATAGCATTACCAACACCCCTACTACTTTTACCATTACTCCTAACACTTTATTAGCGACCCTACTCCTATAATAAGATCGATAATACTAATACTAATAATAATAATAATAATAATAATAATAATAATAATATTAATAATAATAATATTCATAATAATAATAATAATAATAATAATAATAATAATAATAATAATAATAATAATTAATAATTATAATAATAATAGTAATAATAATACTAAAAATAATAATATATGTTTCTTTTTTCGCTATGCCAATCCAGGTTTTGTATGGTGGAATCGTTTTTATTGGCCTTACGTTTCGGCAAGCTCGCCGTTATCAGAGGCCTGAAATTTCATCGAAACAGGCTATTCACGAGTTACACGGTCAAGCGCGTCTTCGCCTATTGCGAGTATCAACGCTTCACAAGAGCTACAGAAACTGATGCCCAGGTTTGAAGAAAACCGGACTTGGAGATTATTGAGATAATAATAATAATAATAATAGTAGTAAAAATAATACTAATAATTAATATAATAATAATAATATATAATAATAATAATAATAATAATAATAATAATAATAATAATAATAATAATAATATTAATAATAATAATAATAATAATAATAATAATCATAATAATAATAATAATAATAATAATATCTGATATCAAAACTCTATGTTCACCAATGAAATTGAGCGCAAGTTTCATACAGTTGCCTGGTGGGTCTACACCCTGATGCACTTCAGTTCTCTCATTTTTCTTTGTTGATGTGTTAGCCTCTCATTAGGAGGGTCACATCCGCATCCGCGGATGTATTTTATATAAATAAATAAATATATATATATATAATGATAGATTATTATATTGATAACAGGAACAAAAATCAGTGAACACAATATTTTTATCATTATTAGTATGATTAATAGTATTATTATAGACGAGATTATTCTTACTTTTGCTAGAATTATCGATATTGTTATTACTATTACCACTCATGTCAAAATAATCTTTTCATTAATACCGGATTTATTATTATTATTATTAAGATGGTTTTTATTAGGTGGCCAGTCGTCACATGCTTATGGCCACCACTAATGTCTGCGCTTTATAAAACCCTTTGAGAAGGAGTCCCTTCTCAGGCGATCAAGGGATAGGGGCTCTCTACACACACAGAGAGGGAAGAGTTGTCCGGTTTTTGCCGTTTAACACGTGACGCTACTCAATTTAGGCGGAGTGGTCCCAAGTGGAATAAAAGCAGCAGAAGGCAAGACAACTCCTCCCTCGGTGTGTAGAGAGCCCCTATACCGGCTTAATCCTCACAGACGCCTCGGTCATCGGGACTCACGCGTAAAATAAAATGCATGTGGTGTAGGCGCCCACAACACTTGCGCCTTTACGCGCAATTCGCTAAAATGTCACCGACTCATCGTTTCTCGGATTTATGTTAGTTAGAGTCCGAATTCAGTTCAGAAAGTGCTTTGCGGCCAGTTTTTCTTAAAGAAGATCGTTTTAAATACGAAAACCAGTCGTCTTGTAAATACACTCAAGTAATACAACTGGAATAGTTTATTTTTTCATGTGGTACGGAATCCACTTATCATATATTCACTTGTGATATATTCTTTATACTTATATAAAGTCATTTTTCAATATTGATAATGACCAACGTGGGATATATAACCTTCAGAGGCACAAAGCTGAGAAACTCATGTGATCTGGTGGACAATAACGCTGTGATCAGGAACTTGTGATACGTAACCGATGTACTGTCATTTGCGTTAGAGGGTTAAGAACATATGTTGAATCATTTACTTCCTTCCTCGTCTGTGTGAGCTTCCCCACAGTGCCTGGCGAGGTCAAAGTAATGATGGGACGTTTCCTGACATTCAGGGCAGACAACATTCGAGACTGCATCATTGGCTTGATGATCATGCTAAACCCGTTGATGATAAAATGTGGAATACGTTCCTTCAACGCTTTTTGTACCCCGTATTGATATAGTTAAACGCTGAACCGAAAATCCGTACAAGTCCAAAACGCTATCAGTCTGCAGAAGGTTCGGAAAATGTGCTTTCACCCAAACTTTGCTTAGGGGGGTGTGTGTTTCGGGCGCTAAACACTATTATAAGATCCGTTTCCGGATTTGCGTAAAAGTAATGCGCTTTTGAAGGATAGAATATATACTAAAATTAGAAAAAACGCCTTCTGCAGGTGGAAAACGCTTTCACTCTGTGCAAAGTTCGGAAAGCATGCTCTCACCCGAACTTTGATCAGGCGGTTATTTTGGGCGCTGAACACGATTATGAGGTCCGATTACAGATTTTCCAATGACTAAATCGCGTTTCGGAACGTACATCAGGTGCGGAACTCTGGCGAAAAACGACTACACGAGTTCTTAACTGGTTCATACGTCTAAAGAAGGATGCTTTCACGCTCCACTTTTGATACCCCTTGGCTTTGTAACCGTGGAACTTGCAGTAATCGGAATGTTTCAGGGGAGAGGTTTTGAAATTTCGTCATTTCTAAGGGGTTAAGAATCTGATGGTTAGAAGAAGACACTTGAGACTCCCAAACAGCTTAGAACTTGACCGAATTCCTCTGATTACCTAGTCAAAATGAACAGATGTGAGGGCTAACCCTGTGGTTTTATCGAATTTTTGCCGTTTTAAGCAAAATTTTCGGCAAACGGCAACGGCGGACCCCAAAAATGGCCGGCGAACGGCAAACGGCGATTGCCGCACACCCCTGTTGGATATCATATCCAAAACAGAGGCACAGATTCAGAGGATGGCATCCTGCTCCCCTGCCATCAACAATGGAGACTGGACAATTAAGTGTTGAATACATAGGATGCCAAACGCGGCTAAATTAGATAAGCGAGTCGGATGCAAAAAAAAAAGGATTTTACGGAGGGCAACGCGGACCGAAGTTCTGAGGAAAACTGGAAATCGAGCATCAGACTCGTGGTGAGCTTGTTTAGGAACTTCCTGGAGAACTTGTGAGGTCCCTTAGAGTACCAAGTTATTTTTGCAGTGGCCTACCGCACTCTTGTAATCTCCAAGTACCGAGCGGTACACATTGCCAAGGTTGCATAAAGTGGTGATACTAATTGCATTGCTACATTGCCGACCGCTCCGATGTTTATGCTAACGAGCTAAACTCTCGAGTGAATACTAAAAATTATTGCACTTGTTATGAATTACATATAGTGGAGTCCACCATGTTTTTTGATACGGGTATGTATTTGGAAAACAGAAGAATTCCAACATTTGTAATGTGTTACTCAAAAAAGCTCATAAAATTAATATGTATAGTTGAGTCCATCAAGAGTTTCTCAATTACTTATCAGTGAGAAGTTGTCAATTGGAGATCAATGAACATGAAACTCATTGCAGCACAACCGCTCTCGCTCAATCGGTATCGAGCGTGCTGGTATGGGACTCATGCACATTGATCCCCAGCCGACCGCTTCTTATTGATAACTAAATAAGACACTCTTTGTGGACTCCACTATACACCGCTCGGTATTTCTCATTGAGTCCACATTCACACGAAAATCTGAAAAAAAAACTCTGGATGATCATGATTGAAGAAGAATTATAAGCGATGTTTTGATTTTTTACGCGTGTGTACGATTTTTTTACGTTCCAGAAGTAGAACAGCTGTGAAGAGTGGAATGGTATGTGACGTCTGTTCTCCATGAAAAAGGCCCAGTACGAAGAACTGAAAGCTCAAAAAACTGCCCGGAACATTATGCCCGGAAACCCAAAGAAAACTTTTGTGCTGGAAAGAAGTGATGGGAACGGTAGCTAAGCAAACAGGGAAAATTAGTTTCGTCATGTAAGGAGAAGAGTTACGGTGAAAATCTCCTTCCTATAAATACAATACTTTTGTTCAAAGGAGTTGTTTTGTCGTAGTCATATACGTATGATAATGCACTGTATCGTATTCATCGCATAATTAAAGCTTTACCCATGCTTTGAAAAAAAACCAGTCGTTCATTTTTTTTGTTTTTTTTATTTGCGCGTAAAGGCGCGTGTGTTCTGTGCGCCTACACCACACGCATTTTATTTTACGCGTGAGTCCCGATGACCGAGGCGTCTGTGAGGATTAAGCCCCCTATACCGGCGTTCAACATTTCGATTACACCGAATATTCACAAAACTTCACCGGTAGAGTAAACGCTGAACAGTTCGTCCGATCGATAAAAGCTGCTTCTCTGCGGGGCCACTTATGCAGTGCACATTCTCTATAGACTTAGCCGGGCGGCAAAAATAACGCCGAAATGTTGGGTAATGGAGGGCAGGAGCGAGACTGTCTAGTATACATTGGATACGACTCATTCACGATAATTTCAAAACTCGCTCTTTTCTGCTTTACCCTGAACTTAAAAAATTACGCTTAGATGGATCTGGACTAAAAAGGCAGAATGATCCTAATTTTCAAGTAACTAGCAAATTCAGTGATGAGAGAATCTAAAATATCCGATTTTTTCGGATATCCGAATCATTTCAAATTATCTTTTTTTACGAACACTCAATATGAAGTCGACGGCAAATTTGCCCTCGCTTGAATGTTATCATGAGTTCCCATTGAAAAACAATCTTTTCTTGAAGCATTAGGTTGACGGTGACGAGAAAAACAGTTTTGCAGTTTTCCGAAAAGAGTCGGATCCAATGTATACTGTGTAGTTGCCCTCTAGCAATCACTGTGGCGGCGCGGCTTTTGTCACCCGACTATGCATGGACATTAGATCTTTAGCATAAAGCACAGACCCGCAAAAAGGTTGCCGCTAACACTGCTTAATCCAGTCTCACACTTGCGAGAAATCCTCGCACCCGCAAAATCAGAATTTGTTTGTTCCTAAACCACTACTTACCTCAGGCTGGCCGCCGCGCTGCCCCTTATTTAATGATGCCTACTTCAGCTGTCGAAAAATTCGTTAGAATTATTGCTCTGATAGCCTCACTATATTCAAGCGACAGCTACAATGGAATGAAATTTCTGAGGACATCGGGAAATTAAAACTGAAACTGATTTATTTTTAGTCAAACATAACATTCAACATTCACAGAGGTGTTCTTCGAAGACATGCTGCTGCTGATCCCCGATTCATCGTCGTGGCTTCGCAGACCTGCAAACATGCTCCTCTCAAATGACCAGTATGCTGTTTAGCAAAATATGAATCTTTATCTTTTAGGTGCTATTCATACTCCTCAATGTCAGCCCGTGACGCGCGAGCGTGGCGTTGGAGTATGAGTATCCTGACGTCAAGCCGGCACGTGGCGCCCGTTCCGCCAAGCGCTGGCGTTGAGGAGTACGAATAGCGTCTTAGCAGCCAACTCGGGCCTTTTTCATGAACTATATATTTTCACCCTCCTACAATGCTCTGCTATGTTTTGCCGACTTGCTGACAACGGACTTCACATCCGAGTTTGAGATCGCATTAAACCCCCGTGAAAAAAAATGTACCGGAAAAGATTCTTCGACCACTAATCCATTTTGAATCCTTTGATACTGTGCTCCTGAAGCTTTCGAGCGAGCGCGAATTTTTGTGGCGCGATTCACCAAAGTCACGTGATGTTACATTCATCATTTGAAAATGCGAGAAAATTTATCCGAAAAATATGATTTTTTTTCGAAAAATATTTGAAAAAAAAAATTTCAAATTGGTTTTCGAATATAGTCGAAAATTTGGAATTCGAAAAATCTGTTTTTCAAATATATTCGAGAGTCCGAAATTTGAAAAATACCATTTACGAGTTTATTCATACATTCGAAAATCCAGAATACGAAAAATACCATTCTCGAGTTTATTTGAAAATTTTGATTTTCGAATATTTTCAAAAATTTGAAATTCGAAAAAAAAAGGTTCTTGAATATATTCGAAAAAATCGGGATTTTTAACAGTTTTTCCCAAGTATAGTATCAAAAATAACGGTTCACGATTTTCAGTTCTGCTCTAGTCAACCAAAGTACCACAACAATAGCTCAAAAAAAAACAAGACACCATAAAAAGAAAAACACGCAAATGGGGAGAGCAACTAGTATAAGGCTAACCTTTCCACTGTGAAGGGAACGCCTGGTGCATATTGACGATGTTCGCTATATTAACTATACCGAGTAATGAAAAAGAGGGTGTCATTGTGTGTTAGGAAACAAAACGGCACAAAACGTAGAAACTTTCGAATGAGTTAGAGTTTACTCATGAAGGCCTAAACAAGAAGGGACAATCAACGAAATGAGGAATCAACGACTCCAACGAAGGAGAATTTGATGAAGGAAATATTGCCAAAGACAAGAGATATTGGTCCAGAGGAAAACGGGTGTCCACGGCTGGCGCGTGAACTTTGCTCCAGTCGTCAGCCACTGCCTCTGAGGGCGACCAAAATCTACTCGGGAGTAGATTTTCGGAGATGGCGACCCCGTCGTCTCTCCCTCCTCTCCTACACACTATTTCTCCGTCCTCCCGCACAAAGAACGAGGTGACGCTCTTGTGCCCATCATGTGAACGAGAAAACCAACCGGAAATGGCGGCGAAATCCTGTCTTGAGGTCGAACTCATGTCGACCTCTTGCGTGATTTTTCGATTTGTGAGCTTGTAGCACTCTAATTAACAATTCTACGAAATTGAGTCAAAAACTTTAAGTGCTACTTAAGTGGCACCTTAAGCTCACCATTATGTCCCGCTCTCGCCTGGTTTACTACCACCTATGGTTTTATTTGCTTATGCCCGTTTCGGAGGGATCGCCGTCTCTAGAACCTGAAGGCGCAAATCAGACAAGTGATTACTCGATCAATGGTCGGCTTAACACTACTGAAGCCCGGATAACTTTTTTCCCCAAAAAAAGGGTGACAGTAGAGAAAAACTGAGAAGATACCGCATCTTGTCGGGAAACTCGCAAGCGAGACCAGCACTGTAGAAGCGATTGATATGGAGGGGAACAGATATAGATGCCGCCACTCCTCGGCGTTAGAATGTGAGTCTGAGGTAATGCTCAAGTTATCCAGCTATATATAGACACTCACCCCTTCGGTTGAACTTTGGGTAACTCCCCTGTATTCAAAAGGCCTCCAGAGCTCCAAAGGTTGTCAGTTTCTCGCCCTAATATCTCGACCTGTACTAGATACTTCTAGGTGTGGTGGGCGTTAACACGATGACATGGCAGAACTGTTACTTACCTTTGTCGCCCATGTGCCCTCAGATACTATCATGGAGCGGCTCGATGTCTCCCCCCAATGTTTTGCTCGTACAACTTACTAGTCTAGCAATTGGACGGGCTTGCGAGGATAGATCTTAGCGCGCGATCGAAACCCCGCTGGCCGGTGGTGTCGCGAACACCGCACTGCGAGCCGCGATTGCCACGCTCTGTCAATATTGCTTACAGAAAGATTGCTTGTGAAATTCATGGCAAGGTGCGGTATTCTCCTAGATTTTCTCTACTTTGATCCAGTTTTGGGATGGGGAAAAAGGCTCTCTGAATTTTTAGTGAGATTTAGCCAAATATCAACAGAGTAATGCATTTCTGATTTGCTCTTTCATGTTCCGAAGACGGCAATCCCACTGAAACGTCCGCAAGCCAATAAAACCATCTATCAAGCTCTTGGTCCAGTTCAACAACATTGCTAACAACCCTGTTTCGCGAAACGACGCAATGTCAGTTTCAGAAAAAACCTTTGGAAAAGTGGGTACCAACTGACTGAAAAAGATCCAGAAATCATTTCTAGGTACGTGAAAAAATAACTTTTCTCCAGAGACTGAACTTCACCCACATCCCCTCCAGACAGAAAAATCGGTAAAAAAAAACGAAAGTGTAGTCTGTACACATAACCAAATGAGTGAAGAGAATTTGTAGCAGATGTTAGAAGTTATAGATTCCGAAGATGCGCTCATAAAATCGATTCCGAGCATAGTTATGGCCGGTCAAATGTGTGCTGGCCACACGATGGTCCAAAAGCTCCACCGGACCATCGGGGCCAATAACGGAGGGCCAAGGTTCTTCCGGTTTCTAAAGTGCGTTTCAGCTCTACCTTTGGCTGGACTTTTGTAGAATGCGCAGCGCATGAAGTGCTATTGATTAGCTCTGGAATAGTGAGTACCCAAAAAAAAATTGAAAAAATCCAAAGATTGAAAGGAGCTGCAAAACGACCCAATGCCAGTTTCAGATTCAGAAACGCCTACCACATTTTTCACGTTTCCAAGGGTTTCATTTTTTGGCAGAAAAAATGTCCCTCTCAGGGGGGGGGGTTGTTGTTCCGGACCTCCCGGCACGGTCAGGGGGGCGTTGTCCAGCTGGACAACAGTGGGGGCGTGAAAAATTTCGAAATCTAGGTTTTTCAGGGGGACGTAAAAACTTCGGGCCAAAACTTTAAAAAATCGAGGGTGTTTTGAGTTGCATTTCTCTTTCTGTGCAGAAAACAGGTTGCGGAACGAGGGGTTCAGACGTGGTTGTCTCACATATTGGAATAGCCACAAAAAGATCAAAAGAACAATAGTGCAGCACCACAACAGCACACGTGAGGAAAGTATCTTTACGTAAAGATGCAATAGACATATTCTAGGCAGTATTCAAATTTTCAGCACATGAAACAAATTTTAAGACGAGCTAAATTGATTAATCGGTCCTATAACCGCTTGAATTTTTCAATTCGAAATACGGACAACGTACGTCCCCACACAAAATTTCAGATTTTCAAAATTCTGGAAAAAAAATTGCAGACTCTCCATGAAATTCCCCATAAACTGATACCTAACACCCCTCCCAGCACCTTAAAATCACGAAAAAAATCGCCCCGTTGTCCAAAACCGCGCCTTCGACTAATTTCTTTTTTGAAAAATGCAATCCTAAGATCCTGGAGGTAAAATATTCATCCCTGGCCTATTGTCTACTAACTACCACGATGTCGCTCGGAAACTTCTCATTTTAGAGCATTCCGGAGCAAGGGTTAATTTACCACTGCGGCGAGCCATCGGAAAATATCGCGCTCCAAAACCGCGCCTGCCACCGGCGGTGGTTTTGCGGCCACTGTTGCGCAGTACAGTGATAGCAAAACCACCACCGAGGCACCCCTCTACCGCCCGCGCTCGCAACCCTTCTGTTTGAACAATACTAGTTGGGAATCGAGCTTCTTTGAAACTGTGAAGCTTTACACACCCATAAAAGGATTCCGCTCACCCGGAGGTCTCGATGCAAACCTAGTTGAAGGTTTCTTATCAGTCAAAATGTAGACTTCTGCCGGTATCTGCTATTTGATAGTGCTCTCAGTCATTGTTCTTAAAGAAACTCCATCGAAATGCTCAGAGTTTTGATAGTGTATCATTCATTCTTCCCTCGTATCCTGAGTAACCCCATCCAACTGGTTTTGCACCCAGGGGTGGAATTCACGAACGCTAACCATAGCCATGGTTACGTTCTCGGTCAGCCAACCACATGGATAGCCAAGCTACTAGCCAGCCAAACCACCGATTCTCATGTGTTTCTGTGGCGTGGCTGGCTGGCCGCGACGCCTAATGGGTGCAATTACAGACCCGATCGCGCTACCGTAGCCCGTAAATAGCCACAAATATTGATTTCGGAGTGTTCGCCATTCAAAATATCTCTTTACCCTCCCTCCTTTCACCTTGTGCGTTTTGATGGCTACTTTTCTGCACTAGTCCAATTTTTTTCTTCATTATCCTCCCATGTTGGCCTTGTATTTATATAGTATTTTACGTCATGTTGTAGTATATTCCTTATATAGGTATGAACGTGAACGCCGTATTGTTTTGTTTTTCAGATTCTTTTGAGCACCGTTTAATTTTTGTTCAGAAATGTGAAGCTGGATGGGCAATGGTGAGCACGATTTCGTTGTTGCAAAAAAAACTTTTCCATCTGCATCTCTTTCGATGTGGAATAAATGTGGTGTTGGCCCAAATCAGCTGATCAGATAATTTTTCTCTCAGTTTCTTTACTTTCTCTAATATTTTTTTGTCTTTTGCTTCAAATGTTTGGTGTTATATATTATTGCTAGTATGCGCCCTCGTGCATTGTTTGCAAATGTTTTTTGTTACAGAAGTTCCTGAATTAGTGGAAAAATAACGGACTTCTCAGAACTCTTCCTTATTCTGTTTTTTTTTTTAAATTTCCACTCACTTTAGAATTTTTCATTCTTACTTCTTTTCGTGGCTTCTGTGGTTGCCATTTAACTAACTGAGCACCCTTTCTCTATACATAGCCCAGCTACTTTTTTTTGAATGGCAGCAGTATTGCTGCGCGATCTCTTCCAACAAAAAACAGTAGAGGGCCATGCCTCGAAAAAAAAAGATGCTAAATCAGTCGAGTGTCAACAATAGACATGAAATGGGTGAAATTCGAAAAAATCATAAAATGATCAGAAATCTTCGAAATGAGTGAAAATAATTGAAATAAATAGAGAGAAGATGGAGTCAACTCGTTTTTCCACAAAATGAGCTGCTTCTGAAACAAACAAAAAAACGTTTGCAAGCAATGCATGCGTACTCGTATTAGCCTTAAAATAGACCACTGAAACTTTGGTGGCATCCGACAAAAAGAACAGAAAAAGTAACGATGTTGGAAGAAGACGTACATGATCAGCTGTTTTGAGGCGAGACCTCCATATTTGTTCCATATCAAAAAAATTGAAGATGAACAAAGCTAACTAACCACTATTATGTACGTACATCGCGCTCTTGGTTGCCCATCCAGCTTCAAATTTCTGAAAAAAATCGGAACGAGCTCAAAGTTATTTTGGAAACAAAGCAATTCAGCGTAAATGTGCATACTCATATAAGAGATTACAAGATCACAACAAATTCTATACTAGTGCAAGGCTTGACGAGAAGAGAATGCAGAAAAATAATTAGGCTACATTTTTTAAAATTAGGAATCCAGCGACGGAAGGAGGAAAAAAGCAGTGAATCACGAATGAAAATCAAGGGAAAGCGATAATGTCAGTTAAACAATACAATTGAGAGGTGGCAGAGGTAACTCGCGAGATATATTGTACACATCAGAAAAAATTCCGCGTTCGTACTACTTCTCAAACACTTGCAATGTCTTAGAATACCCTTTCCGTCCTTACGGACTATGTTTTTTCGCGACGTCTGCTCCGCTAGCCATGGCTTGGCGGTTCTAACCACACCTCTATGCGTGGTTTGCCTGGCTGTGGTTATCGTAGCCATGGTTTGTGGTAGCCACGTTCGTGAATCATTTCAGAGGCGATAACCATGGCTATCTCAACCAAAAGTGTTGGTTAGCCGTGGTTAGGGGTTCGTGAATTCCACCCCAGGTGTCGTGAAGCCTTAAGATTACTGAGCTGCTATCGAGAGTTCAAAAAGTTCCCCAATAAAGTTTGGCATACGCCTGAAATTCGCTCTCTCCGAGTTTGGAGTCCATTAAAAACTAGGAAGGTTCTATATACTCACCGTAATTTCCTCCTCTACAAAAATTCCCTATCAGCTCAGGCTCGCCTATTGCGTCATTTTTAAATCATTCCTGACTTTTTATTAGCTTATTGCATGATCAAGATTAGGACAGAACTTAATGCAAGCAAGGAACAAGTATCCAGCGCTTTTTTGAGTTTCAGCTTTAATAGGCCCACATTTCTCTTCATAGTTATGCCATCATGAGATTGTGAGGCGATCAGTGTTTCAATTTTAGTTACTTCTTTCTCAATACAGATGTTGTTGCTCAAGGGTAAGTCAAAACTACACTCGAGCTAGGCCAATCAGCAGGATAGAAAGTGCAGTAACTATTTTTTCAGAATTCAGGTTGAAACATACTTTTTTTGAATTTTTGCTATCACAAAAACTGTAAAAAATTTTCCAGAACCTGAGGGGACGTTGAAGTTTTGAACATTTCTCAAAAATTCTGATCTCCAAGGGGGGGGGGACGTAGCTCCGTCGATGTCCTGGACAATGGTCTGCCTTGCCACCCGGACCAACGCTGTGCCTGACCCTAGTTGCGGGCGCCGATCGTGGCGAGATATGATTGCTGTGACGATGTATAGACAAAAAGACACGCTCGCGCCTGGTGGGCCCCAGAGCTCTTTAGGAATACCCCAGACCCTTACTGTAATTGATATGCATCCGTGCTTCCTTTTGGCATGTGTAGATGTCACGTAAGGCGTGAAATCTTCTGTAATCTGTGAAAAAAGTTGAGAGCGCAATAGATCGTATGAGCTACATACCTTTCAGGTTTTTTATGGCCAGCAACAGCTATTCAGGTGCCACGCTTGTTTGCGATTTGTGCCATCTGTGGAGAACGGCTCCCTAAATGGAACTGATCTGAAAAAACATCATGATAACATCGGTAGATAAGGGGTGAGTGCTGGAAGAGTATTTCCAACGCGATATCCTAAAACTGTGAGCAATCAACTGCTCAGCCTCCCCATCAACATCACCCCCTATCAGCTTTCGTTCATGTTTTCAGATAGCTACTTCTGATCGTTAAGCATAAAGGGTTGTTATCAATGTTGCTTTTCAGGCGCACTGTCACTTTCGCCCTCAGATTCCGGATCGGCTATCTCTCTCTCGCGCCTTCTCCTTCGCTCGCTCCACGCAATGGGCAACATCGCAATCAACTTTTCTTCGCGACGAAATCTCCATTATGATTTTCTGAAGCGATTCATTTTTTCAGTGTCCAAGAAGCTTTTGAATAGATTCCTTATTCCATTTATTTTTTGTCTGCTCTACGGGACTCATTACTGAGCTCTCTCTTAGTTGTATGTAAATGGACTAATACTTTGAGAGCCTTTTTTTCGACTTACTCTTATAAAGTTGCACTTCAAGCAATACGTTTTAATCCTGTGGCTGCCTTAATTCAGCCCTAATTCATAACGAAAGTTTTATTTCAATAAAATGAAAATCTGAACCATCATGTTGATCAGTTCTGCTTCAAACGCTTCAGTGGTCCATTAGCGCCTTTCCACTACTCAGATGATCAGGAACCCCTAACATTACATAAAAATCAAGCCATGTAGACCCCAGAATTCACGTTTTATACACGTCATTAGCCTCTGTCTAGTTTCTATATTTGATCCAATAGAAATTCCGAGCTGGGTGAGTATTGAGTTTGTTTGTCGGTTTTTTAGTCGACGAACTGTTGCATTGCTAAGCTTTTTTGACAAAAAAGTTTCGAATTAGACTAGAACCTCCAGAGTAAACCAATTCTGAAATAACCTGAATTGTTGAAGGCATTGTTCGCCCTCGAAACCGCTTTCCATTTTTAAACCTCAATTTTATGAATGAGCCTGGTAGACCACACCGGTAAACTTTGGCACGTCAAAAAGTATGGTTATGAGGTTGGAAGGGGTTAAAGATGAGGATCCGCCACCAGTTCTCGCCACTCATCCACCACATTTTCATAGAATGTTGATGCAACCGTCAAACAACATGAAAAACAGTTACGCCCCAAACTTTACTTGTAGAAAAACTTTGAAATGACAGTGACGAGGTCTCCACATGCAGAAAAACTTCGAAAACGATCGTTGCGTGAAATTTAAATTTAATTTTATAGTGTGCTCAGACTAACTTTCCTTAACGGCATCGTACGCGCTGAAATCCATTTTCCATTTTTTATGCTCAATCCCTTCCTCGGGCCTCTGTGAGAACGTACAATGAGCTTGGCTGCTCAGAAACGTACCATTGTGAGCATAGGGGAGGTGGAAAGTAAGGAATCTCGTCAAAAGGGGTCGGCCCTTCCGTCAGTCATTTGGCACTTTCGCAATATTTGAGCAGAACGTCGCGTCGCTAAGCACAAGGCATGCCACTGTACGCTAACGCACCGTCGGACGAAAGTGGCATTATCGACTGGAAATTTCTCGTCACACAACGAGCGAGGAGAATGTGCAGGGCCCAGGTGAGTATTTTTGTTAGTCAGTGCAAGTCAGTGCAGTCAGTGCATTGTAGTCGTCGGCGAATTGTTTCCAACGCTGCGCCAATGGACAAGTTGTAGAACTGCTCCTTGCGCCATCCTCGTAACTATCCCGAGTCGATGCCGGCGCAAATCTCAAACGATTTGCAGAAGGTTTTTAAAACGGTTCTTTCTTGAAAAGTTAACGTTTTCGAGGGGGCTTTTCGCTGACTTTAGTTACTATAGGGGTGTAACAACTCAATAACGCTCAAAAACGAGACATGGTTTACAGCGCGTACGATGCCTTTAACAATGGAAGGTTCTTCATGGGTTCCTCCGACATTTTCCTTCACTATGGATTCCAAGCTTCACAAAACCTGAAAAAATTACATACCGTATTTACTCTAATAGACGTACACCTCTAATAGAAGTACACCTAAAAAGGAAGGCTGAGTATTAGAAGTACACCCTCTATTTGGAGTACACCTCTATTAGAAGTACATATAAAATAGAGGTCTGAGTATTAGAAGTGCACCCTCTATTTGAAGTACACCTCTTTTAGAAGTACACCTCTTCTCGGAGGGGACCTCCGGTACTTGGGTAAGTGATTGGCGAATCGAATGTGGCATTTGAGAGATACCAGTTTTCCCGAGATTTTTTCAATAATATGAGGTTTAAATACTCACAAGAAAACTATCGGTCATCCCTTTCTTGGTCAAAGATTGCTTGTATGAGACAACTTACGATGAAACCTCAGCGAACTTCAGATGACCAGGAAAAAACGTAGAGCTAAAGTTCGACATTGGTGTTATTGGCGGCGAATGCACGGAGTTTGTTTAGGTTCTTTACAATTATTTTTGTTTGATTGGGTTTTAGTCGATCAAAGTCGACTTGTTTTGGCCCTAGACGTGGACTTTAGCGGTGCTTGAAAAACCAAGATTCCCCAGCGTTACGAAGATTGGATCATTTATGTAGAGATATCGCTTTAACGATAAGGAAATCATAGACCACCAATGGTAGACTTTACCTATAGTGGATGGTGGACGCAAAGAACTCGCTTCTGGAAAAGCTATTGTCAGGTCGTTAAAGAACCGCGCTTTTCAATCGCTCTGGACGGCTCGAAAGACGATCAGTTAGAGGCAGTGTTCACGATAAATTTCACTTCCGATATTACCTTGGTTTACAAAAGGTCTGGAGCCCTGCCCTCCCTTTTTTACGCTGATTTTTGAGAGTGGAGGAATTGACCGCTATGAAGGATGACGCCTATCAGTGCAATGAAGCGATCAGCTCACTTATCAGCACTTCCTTCACTTGATCATTCCTATGATCTGAGTCCTAATTTGTTCACATCAAGGGGGCGGAAGTGGAGCACCGGGCGGTTCTGAAACACCAAAAAGGCTTGTTTTCAGCTGTTATTTTGCCACTCCTGACTCGTTTTTTGCCGTTGTTTTCGACACTGGGAGCCTAGAATCCTTCTCGCCTATCATTTCACTGTGGAAAGTCACCGATGATGTTCATCGTGAACGCTGCCTTTAAATTGTCTTTAAGCCTAAAAAGTCGATGAAGCACGTGTCAACAAAATCGAAAACGAGCTTATCCATTTTTTGAAAGAAGTCAACTTGGGAAAGGTGTGAATATATGATATCAGTGGTTGTGGAAGCATCAGTTCGATTGAGACTAGTCTGAAATTTCATTAAACACAAGTTTTGGTGCTATACTGGAAATCAAGAAATGTGAAGAGTCTACCATTGGAAATTCAAAAAATCGCGCCGAATAATAAAAGTACACCCCCTATTAGAAGTACACCTCTAATAGAAGTACACCAAAAAGAGAGGGCTGAGAATTAGAAGTACAGCCTCTAATTGAAGTACACCCCTAATAAAAGTACATAAAAAATAGGGGTCTGAGTATTAGAAGTACATGTACTTCTAAAAGAGAAAATACGGTATATACGGTTTTCTGCGCGTATGATGCCTTTAATTCTTCAAGTAACGAGAAGGTCATGGTTTGGATCTCGGCTATTAGCCAGGGACCGTTTTGCATGCCTAGCTCTATTGCATACGTGATTGAAGGTTTCCAATGTAGCTATGGAAGACATTTAGCCCGTAGGCTCCTCAAAGACAGTGTTCACGATGAAAAGTTGTCCGTTTTTTTGGCAAAAACGTAAGCTTGGGATCCACCTAATAAAGGTAAAAACGGAAGTACGACTAAAAGGGCCAGGAAGTGGGTGGAAATACCGTGGACCCAGTGGGTGGTGGTCTTTAGGATAAAGTCATTATAGGATGCCTCGTTAATGATGGTTCGCACCTATCCATAGTTTGCCAATGGGAAGCATGGACTCCCCTAATTAATTATTTCTCGCGGACGTCGCGCTGCGCTCAGTTCGTCGCGGCGCGATGAGGGAACGAGTTTTCGCATCAGAGATGGAGAGAGAGTCGCCGAGCCGACCCATGCTAATTGCTTTGCCATAGGGAAAGACAGAGGCCTGTGTATCGCGCCGATTTGGATGTAAGAAAGCAACCAAGACAGGCCGAATATTTATCAGATAAAAAAGCACAAAAAGGGAGTTGGCATAAGTTGGCAGAAAACATTTAATTAAGGCACGAAATGTACGGATGAAATACAATGCAAAAAATTAAGTTGATAACATTTGTAAGTAGCCGAATGCTCAAATGAATTATGTGGCATTTTATTATAGAAATTGAACATATGATATGATATGGAAGGCAATGAAAAAGTAAAAAAAAGGGCAAATGAAACAAAATATTTAATTCTGAGCATTGAATCCTTTTTTCAATTATTTAGAAAAAAGATTCTATGCATTGCATGAGTTGCGGTTTACAATTAAAATATGGAATTTTCCTTTTCGAAAATCCTAACAGCTAAACCAGGGATTACTGCAATTACGAAATCGGAATTCCGCTCATCTCTGGTTTGGATGTTAGGATTTCCTCAGATTCAAACCTTAGATTTACAAATAAATCACGGCCTCGATCAGAGCCCATTATTCAAGGATGTGCGTTTCTCGGTTTTTGTCCTTCTGGAAAAAGGATTCATTATCGAGAAAATCGAAAATGTGAGTTTTCTGATTGTTCAACTTCGGAAACGCTTTAGAAAACGCAATCAATCGAATTTTTGAGGCAAGTTTCGGGTAAAGAAGGGCGAGAAAAAATTTGTCCGCCTAGTGTTCCTGGGAGAAGAAAAGAAATAGTCACAGAAAATGACAGCTCGAAATTAATTTTTAAAATCGAAGCTATAATTTGCATATTCGAAAAAAATTATTCAAAAATTTGGAAAAACTATTCGAAAATTCGAAAAAATTTTTCGAAAATTTGATTTGAAAACATACATTTTGGAATATATTCGAAAATGTGAAAATCGAAAAATATCATTTTTGAGTTTAATCGAGAATTTGAAATGTGAAAAATTGGATTTTCGAATATATTCAGAAATTTTTACCGTTTTGCCCAAGTACAATGTACACATGCATCAACACATGTGTTAAAGTGCTACTTTTGAATTTTTTTTCGTGTATCAACACATGTAATAATGTCATGATAACAAGAATAAAAATGTAATAGTAGTAGTGCAATATTCTTGTAATGATTCATGAATTACTGTTATAAACCATATCTACCATTTCTGTAATCAGTGACGGCAAGGGATTGGTTTCCTTCTGTGGTCCAGTCGTGTGAGGAGAGATCTACCCTTCATCGCGGGGGCGCCTGGAGGACTCGTCCGAGCCACAGCCCACCTCGCCGCGGCGGGAGCAGGTCTGGCTGAGGGCTCTCACAGAGGCTCGTGAAGAAGATTGCTGTTGGCAACTATGGCGAGGTGGGAGGCGGCGTATAATCACTTTATCCTATAATGATTTTATCCTAAAGACCCCCTCCCGACCCATTGAATCCCCCCGAGAATGTCACACATCAGCGTTCGCTTCACAAAAGCAACAGGCACCGAATTTTCGAACATTCCTTATCGCGACGGGTTCTAACATCCCGGAATATGCATTGATCCATCTTATTTCTGAGGGGTTCTCGGTACAAGAAACAGAAAACAAAGTAACTTACTATGAATTTTGAAGCGCAGAATAAATTGCCGACTCAAAAGCTATGGCCACGTGAAAACTGCTGCGGGTCGGTCATCTAGCCCTTTTCGATAGAATATTGATGCGACCGTCAAACAACATGGAAAACAAATATGGTACAAACTTCACATGCAGGTAAACTTGGAAAAGTCACTGTGCAGGTCTCCGAATGCAGAAAAACTCAGGAAACGATTTGGGCGAGAACTTCAAGTCTATGTTTACAGTGTATTCAATTGGTTTTTCTTTGCGAATGAAGGTTTTTCGGGGCTCTTTGACGTTTTCGTCCACTAGAGAGGCCAAGCTATACAAAACATGGATAAATAATATATAGTTTTCTGCGCGTACGATGAATTCAAAGGCAGGGTTAACGATGAGAACAGCTGCTGAGTCCTCGTTATGAGAAGGTGGATCTAGCCATCACAAAAATAAAAATAAAGGAAAAATTGCAGGAAAAACGCCCAAAACAAATTGGAACGGCTAACTTCTGACTACCCGCTCGTTCCCAATTCGCGAGAATATCAGAAATGCTTGTTTTTCCGTCGTTTTTTTGCTCCTAAATTAGTTGTCAACTACCTCAAGAGACTACTAACTAACGAAAGACGAGCGACTAGTTTTATCTTCATCAATAATCTCTCTGCCAGAACAACTGTCGCGGTATCGAGTATGAAATGGGTACCAGCTCTGCAAGAGCTTACAAGGGCGTCCTCTCCGGGGGTGGAGACGTTTTGTAAGAGTTCTTCTGAGAGTTGTGGGGTGGGGGGTGGACAGAGTAACAACAATCTCTGTTGAGTTTTTTTCCAACGGGCCTTCCCATATTCCAGAAAGTAGAAAAAACCAATTGAAACTACCTGTAATTTTCTAATCGGAGCAGCCGGAGTGAGTTTATATGTTCGGCACGCATTTAGTTACAATAAAATTGCCCTATACAAGGCTTTACTGTTTGAATCTGGCCCATTCGTGACATATAAGCCGTTTCCGAGCTCACTGTGCATTCCATTTCCCTAATCACTTGATTGAAGTACCCCTAGCCAGCGAGCAGGATTTGTCTAGAGGATAACGCTGTGAAATACTGAACTACGAAGGATTGCTGGGGTTGCGGGTTCGATTCCCGCAATGCGCCCTCTGAGAACATTGCTCTGCATTTATTCAGTTGTTTATCCACGAGGTTTCTCATTCACATTTCAACTCGCTTTTTCTAATCGTATTGGGTTTTTTATCGCGTGAATCCCTGCAGCATACGAGAAGTTCCTCACTCTATTCAAAAAAATTATGCTTCTCGCCTTTTTGTGCTAGCATTTCGGAATCATTGTGAAATATTGTAGTGTGAGCATTTTGTCACTTCGTATTACTCTGCTCGAGTAAAGGGAGACACCTTTCTCGAACACATGAAAATCGTTTGCGAGCCATCGTAGAAAAAAGCATCGCTTTTGTAAGAAGCAAAGCGATGAACCCCTTCTCAAAAATTATCATCATAGTGGCACTTTTCATTTTTAGAAGGCAGCAATTCGTATTTACAATGTGTTCCGATTGACTTTTCTTTACAAATGAAGGTTTTTCATGGGCCCCTTCGACATTTTCGTTCACTAGAGAGGCCAAGCTACACAAAAACATGAAAAAAGGATATACGGTTTTCTGCGCGTACGATGCCTTTAATCAACTATTTTGTACAGTTTTGTCGCTATTGATCTGATAAATTAGTATTTGGCGACTTTAGATATTCACTTATAAAACACTCATACATATGGTATTCTTATAAGATTTAGTCTAGTGAATAGACCAAGCGCGATCGGTGGCCGTGCGATATTGACCGCATTACAGGCCAACGGGGTTTCGATCGCACGCGGAGGTCTACCGTCGCAGCCCCGTCCACTCAGAAGACTAAATTGGACACTGGGACTCCATGTCTCGAGCCATCATTGGAAATTAAGGCAAGAGAACGTAGAACGTTTCGGTATTTTATTTTATTTATTTATTTAATTAATTATTTATTGAACGATATCACACTTTTTCAACGTGTCGTTGCATGCTTCTTTTCCATGTTGGGCTATCATTACAGGCTGTTCTTATCCACGTTTCTCTGAAATCCGAGACGAAAAGATCTCTCCACCTGGTCCTTGGTCGACCAGCACAGCGTGTCCACTTCCATGGCCTCCATTCTGTTACTGTTCTTGTCCATCGGTTGTCTTCTGCGATGCATATTTTTCTGGCCCACATCCATTTTCTTTCAACTGCTCTTTTTCCTATGTCAGGAAGTCTTGCCGTTCTTTCCAACCATTCATTTGTGCGGCGGTCAAAAAGTGTGATTCCAAGCACCCTCCTCATCATTTTCCGTTGGGTGACCTTCAGCATGTTGATATCCCCTTTTCTTGTTGTCCAAGCTTCGCAGCCATAGAGTAGAGATGGCTCAACACAGGCTTCGAACAGTCTCCGCTTAAACTTTATTGGAATACTTCTGTTAGTGAAGTAGTTACGGAAGCGGTTGAACGAGTTCCATCCTGAGTGAATCCTTCTCAGAATTTCGCTTCTTTGGTTGCCGTCGAATGATATTCGTTGACCAAGGTACACGAAACTGGTACAGTACGAAATGGTTTTGGTATTGACAAGGATTGGCATCTCCGAGGAATTAGTCATTGCCAGAGTCTTCAAGAAGTTTATTTCTAGACCAACTTCTTGGCTTCTATCGCTAATTTCTTGCAGCATGGAATTTAGCTCTTGAGCGCTGTGGGCGAAGATTATTACATCATCGGCGTACCTGAGGTGATTGAGCCGACAACCATTTACAATGATACCGTCAGTGCTCCAGTCTACGTTGCGATAGACCGTTTCGTGTACAGCAGCAAATAAGGCAGGGGACAGGAGATCACCTTGACGAACTCCACGTTTGGCTTCAATAGGAACAGAGCGGCCACATACGTTGATAGTGATACCTGCACGAGCGTAGGTGTTATAAAGAAGGCGAATGATCTTCGGATGTATTCCTTGTTGGTGCAGAGATGACGAAATCATGTCGTGTTCCACAGAATCGAAGGCTTTGGAGTAGTCTATAAAAGCCATATACAGTTGAAAATTGTACTCACGGCTCTTTTCCACAAGTGGGTGGACGGTGTGTATGTGGTCGACCGTGGAAAATTTCTTCCGGAATCCAGCTTGCTCGGCAGGTTGATTTTCTGCTAGTTGGACCAGCATTCGTTGTAGGATGATAGAAGAGAAGGCTTTGTAAACCGAAGACAGCAGGGCGATGGGACGAAAATTGCCAACATTCAGTGGATCTCCTTTCTTAAATAGCAGGAAGAGGGATGAGTCGGGTAGGGTCGGGGCAGGAGTTCATTCTCAAGGAACTTGTTGAACAGGGCGGTTAACGGTTCTTGTGATATCCATTTATCAACATTTCTGCTGTGATGGTATCTGTGCCTGGCGTTTTTCCCGGCTTCATCCATCTGATTGTGTTGGTGGCTTCTTCGGGCAGAATGGGGGGTGGATCATCGATTCTGAGCATTGTCGGAAGTGAGGGCGGTCGTGATGAGGAAAAAAGCTCAGTGTATAATTCTTGAGCCATGGCTGCTACGCTATCAGGGGACTTGGCTATTGAGCAATCATTTCTCTTCAGTTGAAACAGTGGTGTGGTGTAGATTTTGCTTGCCTTGAGGGCTTTGCGAAGACTTGATCCTTCTGAAATGGCCTCATGCAAGCGTAGCAGATGTTTCTGCTTAAAGGCAGTGTTCACAATAAAAAAATGTGTTTCAGTTACCACTACGAATGGGTAGTAGAGGGGCACTTTGTAACGTTGACGTCGAAAGAACGCATGAAAACGAGCCAGGAAATGCTCCAAAAAAGCCCGAAGTTGCCATTTCGAGCGCAGGGCAAACCCTAAAAGCGCAACACACGCCCACCGACGTGAAGAAAGTAATGCTCGGGATCGTGAGATGAGCGATGATTTCCAATCATTCGCCCCGTTCCTCCCTTCGTTCCCAACTTCTCTCTTTACTCAGGTCAGCTCGCATAGATCGGCTGGAAAAGACCGAAGTTACAAACCTTGGACAACTTGTCCACCATGTTTCTTTAGCTCAATCTTTGAGGGACCATAACTCCGTTCCCAGGAGGTCTTGTACGATTTCAGAGACATCATTGGAATCAGCATGGAGCCGTTTTCAAGATAGGCTAAAAAAAACAGAAAAACGATCCCCATCGTGAACACTGCCTTTAAGGTCAGATTTCGAAGACAGTCGTAGAGCCTTGCTCACCGTCGAGAACTCCACAGTATTTCTGGTTGATGTGTCTTGGAGAAGGCGATGTCGGGCTTCATACAGCAGCTTTGTATTCGGAGAAATGTGAGATTCTGTTGGTAATCTTGATGATGCTATATCAGCAGCTTGTCTGATCGTATTCTTCATCTGCTCGTACGTGTTCAGTTGGGTATTGGTCACCTGCTGTTCGAGGGTTTTTGCAAATAGAGGTTTCTTTAGCGAGCCTTTGGGCTTCGGGGTTTGGGAGAAGTGGTGGTATCGCGTTCTGAACCGTAGCTTGGCCATCATGAGCCGATGCTCGCTTGCAAACTTGAAACGACCCATGACGTTAACGTCAAGAAAAACTGAGGGGTCTGCGGACAGGATGAAATCGATAGCGTTCTTTGTTTGCATGTTTGGTGATATCCACGACCATTTTCTTGAGGGTCTTTTTCGGAAACGGTTGATCATAAGGTACAGTTCATTCTCAGTGCAGAAGCTTGCAAGCGTGTTTCCTCTGTCATTTCGAATACCAAGTCTATGAGGTCCAATAAAATCTTCGCCGACCTCTCCACATCCTACTTTTTCATTGAAGTCGCCGACGACATACTTTTCCTTCGGATGACCACGTCTAGGGTGCACTGCGTCATGGAAACGTGCTAGAAGAGCTCCGTGTATTTGTTCGAGGAATTCTTCGTACTCGTTGTCATCGTGGGCAGAGGTGGGAGCGTAGACTTGAACAACTCGAATTCGGGAACGATTGATTGCAATGTCGACATAGGAGACTCGCTCGGATAGAGAGTGAAATGAGCAGGAATTGGTCCATTTCTTGTTGATGAGAAATCCTGTCGAATCGGCAAGGAAAAGCGTGTGTAAAGTCCACTGCAACACAAAGGCTATTTTTCCAGATCTTTGAGTTCCGGAGATTCCTATAATGTCAAATGGTACCTCTGAGGCTGCTTCTTCCAGTTCGACTATCGTTGTGCCGGTGCGGAGGGTGCGGCAGTTGATGGTTCCGATTCGGAAGTTAGGCATGTTCGGTATATATAATATATATCTATGTATCTTATGATAAATACTAGCGAGACCTAGCGAAGTTTTCGCTCATGAAAACTTTGACGTGCGCCAACTTCCTGGCGCAGATGAGCTTGTCAACGGACTTCGGTCCAACCAAAAGTTGCTCCCCATATGGACTCTCCTAAACAGAGCAGACTGCCGGACATTCATAACTGGGCGTGGGGTTATGAAAATTTCCGATCAAACCGCAAAACATAAGAAGCCAGCGGTAGATCGGTTGTTACCGGAACCAAATTTACGACCCCTGCCATCCCTCCTTCCTTTATGTCGAAACCCTCTGCCCTTCCATCCAATTTGCAAAATTCCCAAGCGATTATTCTCGCTTTACCATTTCTGTCATGATAAGGAAAAACGCACTAGCATTTTAGTTGCTGCTTCCCTGGGTGACCAACACCATGCCCTTGTTCTCAATAAATGAAATATGCGCGTGGATGTTGATGTTTTATGAAGCAGATTTTGATAAGCTCGGACTTTCAACATATATAAATTCCTGAAAGTTTTGGTTCCTGGCAAAAGTAAAGATTTGGCATGGTCACAAAAATATACTCAGTTAAAAAGGGAAGATAAAGAAAAATGAAAAAAGGGTTTTGAAATATTCCTGAGAACGATTTGGCGTAGAATAATTTGTTTTTCGGGAAATGAAGTGAAATAGTTGAAAGCATTGGGTCCCGCACACTTTCTACGGCGTTCTGCGCACTCTCGTTTGGATCCCGCACACTTTCTACGGCGTCCGGCTCACTCTCATTTGGGTCCCACACACTTTCTAGGGCGTTCTGTGCACACCCATTAGGGTCCCGCACACTTTATACGGCGTCCGGCTCACTCTCATTCGGGTCCCACACACTTTCTACGGCGTCCGGCTCACTCTCATTTGGGTCCCACACACTTTCTAGGGGGTTCTGTGCACACCCATTAGGGTCCCGTACACTTTCTACGGCGTCCGGCTCACTCTCATTCGGGTCCCACACACTTTCTAGGGCGTTCTGCGCACACCCATTTGGGCCCCGCACACTTTCTACGGCGTTCTGCGCACACCCATTTGGGTCCCGCACACTCTCTACGGCGTACGGCGCACTCCCACTAGGGTCCCGCACACTTTCGTCAGCGTTCTGCGCCCACCCATTTGGGTCCCGCACACTTTTTACGGCGTCCGGCGCACTCCCACGTGGGTCCCGCACACTTTCTACGACGTCCGGCGCACTCTCATTTGGGTCCCGCACACTTTCTAGGGCGTTCTGCGCACACCCATTTGGGTCCCGCATACTTTCTACGGCGTTCTGCGCACACCCATTTGGGTCCCACACATTTACTACGGCGTTCTGCGCACACCCATTTGAGTCCCGCACACTTTCTACGGCGTCCGGCGCATTCCCACGTGGGTCCCGCACACTTTCTACGGCGTCCGGCGCACTCTCATTTGGGTCCCGCACACTTTCTACGGCGTCCGGCGCACTCTCATTTGGGTCCCACACACTTTCTAGGGCGTTCTGCGCACACCCATTTGGGTCCCGCACACTTTCTACGGCGTCCGGTGCACTTCCCACTTGGGCCCCGCACACTTTCTACGGCGTCCGGCGCACTCTCATTTGGGTCCCACACACTTTCTACGGCGTCCGGCGCACTCTCATTTGGGTCCCACACACTTTCTAGGGCGTTCTGCGCACACCCATTTGGGTCCCGCACACTTTCTACGGCGTCCGGTGCACTCCCACTTGGTCCCCGCATACTTTCTACGGCGTTCTGCGCACACCCATTTGGGTCCCACACATTTACTACGGCGTTCTGCGCACACCCATTTGAGTCCCGCACACTTTCTACGGCGTCCGGCGCACTCTCATTTGGGTCCCACACACTTTCTAGAGCGTTCTGCGCACACCCATTTGAGTCCCGCACACTTTCTACGGCGTCCGGCGCACTCTCATTTGGGTCCCGCACACTTTCTACGGCGTCCGGCGCACTCTCATTTGGGTCCCGCACACTTTCTACGGCGTCCGGCGCACTCTCATTTAGGTCCCGCACACTTTCTACGGCGTCCGGCGCACTCTCATTTGGGTCCCGCACACTTTCTACGGCGTCCGGTGCACTCCCACTTGGGCCCCGCATACTTTCTACCGCGTACTGCGCACACCCATTTGGGTCCCACACATTTACTACGGCGTTCTGCGCACACCCATTTGAGTCCCGCACACTTTCTACGGCGTCCGGCGCACTCTCATTTGGGTCCCACACACTTTCTAGGGCGTCCTGCGCACCCCCATTTGAGTCCCGCACACTTTCTACGGCGCCCGGCGCACTCTCATTTGGGTCCCGTACACTTTCTACGGCGTCCGGCGCACTCTCATTTGGATCCCACACACGTTCTACGGCGTCCGGCGCACTCTCATTTAGGTCCCGCACACTTTCTACGGCGTCCGGGCACTCCCACTTGGGTCCCGCACACTTTCTACGGCGCCCGGCGCACTCTCATTTGGGTCCCGCACACTTTCTACGGCGTTCTGCGCACACCCATTTGGGTCCCGCACACTTTCTACGGCGTCCGGTGCACTCCCACTTGGGCCCCGCACACTTTCTACGGCGTCTGGCGCACTCTCATTTGGGTCCCGCACACTTTCTACGGCGTCCGGCGCACTCTCATTTGGGTCCCGCACACTTTCTACGGCGTCCGGCGCACTCTCATTTGGGTCCCACACGCTTTCTAGGGCGTTCTGCGCACACCCCTTTGGCTCCCGCACACTTTCTACGGGGTCCGGCGCACTCCCACCTGGGCCCCGGACACCTTTCTAGGGCGTCCGGCGCACTCTCATTTGGGTCCCGCACACTTCCTACGGCGTCCGGCGCACTATCATTTGGGTCCCACACACTTTCTAGGGCGTTCTGCGCACACCCATTTGGGTCCCGCACACTTTCTACGGCGTCCGGTGCACTCCCACTTGGGCCCCGCATACTTTCTACGGCGTTCTGCGCACACCCATTTGGGTCCCACACATTTACTACGGCGTTCTGCGCACACCCATTTGAGTCCCGCACACTTTCTACGGCGTCCGGCGCATTCCCACGTGGGTCCCGCACACTTTCTACGGCGTCCGGCGCACTCTCATTTGGGTCCCACACACTTTCTAGGGCGTTCTGCGCACACCCATTTGGGTCCCGCACAATTTCTACGGCGTCCGGCGCACTCCCACTTGGGTCCCGCACGCTTTATACGGCGTTCTGTGCCCACCCATTTGGGTCCCACACACTTTCTACGGCGTTCCACGCACACCCATTTGGGTCCCGCACACTTTCTACGGCGTCCGGTGCACTCCCACTTGGGCCCCGCACACTTTCTACGGCGTTCTGCGCACACCCATTTGAGTCCCGCACACTTTCTACGGCGTCCGGCGCACTCTCATTTGGGTCCCGCACACTTTCTACGGCGTCCGGCGCACTCTCATTTGGGTCCCGCACACTTTCTACGGCGTCCGGCGCACTCTCATTTGGGTCCCACACACTTTCTAGGGCGTTCTGCGCACACCCATTTGGGTCCCGCACACTTTCTACGGCGTCCGGTGCACTCCCACTTGGGCCCCGCACACTTTCTACGGCGTCCGGCGCACTCTCATTTGGGTCCCGCACACTTTCTACGGCGTCCGCCGCACTCTCATTTGGGTCCCACACACTTTCTAGGGCGTTCTGCGCACACCCATTTGGGTCCCGCACACTTTCTACGGCGTCCGGTGCACTCCCACTTGGGCCCCGCATACTTTCTACGGCGTTCTGCGCACACCCATTTGGGTCCCACACATTTACTACGGCGTTCTGCGCACACCCATTTGAGTCCCGCACACTTTCTACGGCGTCCGGCGCATTCCCACGTGGGTCCCGCACACTTTCTACGGCGTCCGGCGCACTCTCATTTGGGTCCCGCACACTTTCTACGGCGTCCGGCGCACTCTCATTTGGGTCCCACACACTTTCTAGGGCGTTCTGCGCACACCCATTTGGGTCCCGCACAATTTCTACGGCGTCCGGCGCACTCCCACTTGGGTCCCGCACACTTTCTACGGCGTTCTGTGCCCACCCATTTGGGTCCCACACACTTTCTAGGGCGTTCTGCGCACACCCATTTGGGACCCGCACACTTTCTACGGCGTCCGGCGCACTCCTACTTTGGTCACACACATGTTCTACGACGTCTTTCGCACTCCTGCTGGTGTCCCGCACAGTATCTACGGCGTTCTGTGGCGCACTTCTGAGTCACACCGTGCGGCGTTTCAAAAAGTACTTCCGAGATCCCGCCGTATTGATTGAAGCGTTGCCCCGTCAAATCCTGAGCAAAAGCCTATCAGTAACGGTGTTCATTTCACTAGTTCATTTTTACGAATAAGCAGACGTCGGTTGGTTTTTAATAACATGTTTACGTGTTTTTTGTCTTTCTTTACCCTCAATTTTGGGGTTCCGCAAAAATTGAGCTACCAACTTCAAAATTTGACAGGAGCTAGGTGCAAACAAAACCAGCTTCCTGGCCAAAAATGAGCTCTCTAGCTCAACGATAAGTGTTCCAACAAGATCGTGAACGCCAACTGAAAAAAAAGGAGATGAACATTTTTTCGACCAAAATGACGTGGTTTTGACACTTTTTCTCGAATCTCAGGTAACCATTCCGGACCATTTTTTGAACAGTTATTCACCTGTCCAAAGTGTATTAAATGCGAAAAGAACGGTCTTCCTACGTTTACTCTGGACCCTGATACTGAGATCAGGGGTTTGCGCGATGGCGAATCAAAGCCAAATCTGGTGAGCGCTTCGCGCTCACCACAATTTGGTTTAGGAAAGTTAGTAAATCGAAATGACTGAGCGGTTGTATTGAGTGACGAACAGGGGTGTGGAAGTGAAGCTGTTGCTTGCTTCCCCAGATTGGAAAGGAAAAATCTGCGGACTTCTGAGCCCGCCTCAGAACGCGTCGCACGCTTCTCGAGATACATGTTCTCCTATTTTTCTTTGCTACAAAGTGGTTGAGATTTGGCATGGAAAAATTGACGAAACCTCTTTTCTTTAAAATTCTACACTCTTGATGACGTTGCGCACGCTATCATTGCGGTCGTGCACTCATTCTATGACGTCCTGCACACTCCCATTTGGGTCCTGCACAGTTTCTATGACGTCCTGCACACCCCCGCTTGGGTCCTGCCCACTTTCTATGACGTCCTTCATACTCCAATTCGGGTCCTGCACACTTTCTATGACATCCTGCACACTCTCATTCGGGTACTGCACACTCCCACTTGGGTCCTGCACACTTTCTATGGCGTTCTGCACATTTCCAGTGGGGTTCTGCACACTTTCTATGACGTCCTGCACACGTTCCATGACGCCTTGCACGTTCCCTCTGGGGTCCTGCACCTTTTCTATGACGTCCCGCACATTCCCAATGGGGTCCTGCACATTCCCACTGGGGTCCTGCGCACTTTCTATGACGTCCTGCACATTCCCACTTGGGTCCTGCACAATTTCTATGACGTCCTGCACATTCCCACTGGGGTCTTGCACGCTTTCTAGGACGTCCTGCACAGTCCCACTGAAGCCCTGCTTACTCCAACTGGGGTCCTGCACAGTTTCTATGACGTCCTGCACACGTTCCATGACGCCCTGCGTATTTCCACTGGGGTCCTGCACAGTTTCTATGACGTCCTGCACACCCCCGCTTGGGTCCTGCCCACTTTCTATGACGTCCTGCATACTCCAATTCGGGTCCTGCACACTTTCTATGACATCCTGCACATTTCCAATGGGGTCCTGCACACTTTCTATGACGTCCTGCACACGTTCCATGACGCCCTGCGTATTTCCACTGGGGTCCTGCACCTTCTCTATGACGTCCTGCACACTCCCGATGGGGTCCTGCACATTCCCACTGGGGTCCTGCACACTTCCTATGACGTCCTGCACATTCCCACTGCGGTCCTGCACACTTTCTATGACGTCCTGCACAGTCCCACTGGAGCCCTGCTTACTCCCACTGGGGTCTGCACACTTTATGTGACATCCTGCACAATCCCACTGGGGTCCTGCCCACTTTCTATGACGTCCTGCACACGTTCTATGACGTCCTACACATTCCCACTGGGATCCTGCACACTTTCTATGACGTCCTGCACATTCCCCCCTGGTGTCCTGCATACTTTCTATGACGTCCTGCTCATTCCCACTGGGGTCCTGCACACTTTCTAGGACGTCCTGCACAGTCCCAAGCCCTGTTTATTCCCACTGGGGTCCTGCACACTTTCTATGACGACCTGCACACTCCCACTGGGGTCCTGCACACTCCCACTGTAGTCCTGCACACGTACTATAACGTCCTGCACATTCCCACTATGGTCCTGCGCATTTTCTATGACGTACTGTACACTCCCACTGGGGTACTGCACACTTTCTATAACGTCTGTCAAACTCCTCAAACCCTTGCGTTTCTGTACAGCGTCCCATCCACGCACTACTACTGGAAACCTGTCGCTCTGATTATGTCGTAGCCCTTGTTGCGCTAGACTATTTATAGAAGTTTTCATGACCTACGGCCAAAAGTGCGCCCCACGGACAAACTCGGTGGCCCCGAGGCACGCAAGAGGTGACTCGTGCTGATTTTTTGGTAATCGATATGTGTCCCACCCACCTAAATGATGGTACCATTTCATACAAGTTTTGATCGGCCATTCACAAGATATGTGGGACACATGCACGCACGCACACACACACACACACACACACACACACACACACACACACACACACACACACACACACACACACACACACACACACACACACACACACACACACACACACACACACACACACACACACACACACACACACACACACACACACACACACACACACACACACACACACACACACACACACACACACACACACACACACACACACACACACACACACACACACACACACACACACACACACACACACACACACACACACACACACACACACACACACACACACACACACACACACACACACACACACACACACACACACACACACACACACACACACACACACACACACACACACACACACACACACACACACACACACACACACACACACACACACACACACACACACACACATACACACACACACACACACACACACCGCCATGTCAGGTAGCGCGCACACACACACACACACACACACACACACACACACACACACACACACACACACACACACACACACACACACATACACAAATACACACACACACACACACACACACACACACACACACACACACACACATACACACACACACATCGGGACATAACTGCTTTAAGTTTAAGGATTCCAGGATTCCATTAAAGTCTCTTATGGATCCAAAATGCATTCAGAATTGCAGAAATTCTAAGTCTTCTGAAGTTCTAGGGTTTTCACGAGTGGTGGTATACAGATTTAGAATCTTGCCAACGCTGGCCCTGTGCGTGACCCTGTACCACTCACATGCCGACCGATTTACCAACACAGGGTGGCCTTCTCCGCTGCCACTGACCATCTCAATATCGACTGGAGTGCCCACACGAGCCTGAGATATGGAAGAATCTTCAATGAGTGCACTTTTCCACCTACTCAGCGGTCAAAACATAAACGAATGCAGAAAATTGTAAACCTTTTTGGATTAAAAAATTAATTTCACAGAATTTTTCGTTTTTTTTTGTCAAAAATTTATACCCTATTTAATGTTTCCAGTATTTTTTCTCTGAATTTCGCATTATTTTGCCTTTTAAATTTTTTTATATGGTTTATTATTTTTTTTACTTTTTTCAATAATTAATTGATATTCTCTTGTATACTTATTTATTATTCCATTAAAGTCTCTTATGGATCCAAGTTTCTTTTAAAAAATTGGAAGTTTTGAAAATTCGAAATATGTTGGAAATTTTTAAAGTCTGAAAAATAAAATCAATTCCTTATTTCAGAAGGTAACACGATTTCGAAAAATTGAAATAAACTGAGAATTTTTGAATTTTGAAATAAATTGGAAATTCTGAAACTAAATATGAGTTGAAATCATTCGTTTCCAAAACTAAAAAAAATGGAATGTTTCTAAAAATTTAAATAAACTGCAAATCCTTGGTTTGAAAAAAATCGAAAAAAAAATTTAAAAAAAATTAAATCAAAACTTCTCAAAATTCAATTGAACTGAAAATTTTTTAAATTTGAAATAAGTTGGAAATTTTGAAGTCTGGAAAAAATCGGAGTTCTTAATTTGAAGAATAAATACGAGTTGATGTCAGAGATTTTCTCAAAAATTTGAATGATTGGGAAGTTTCGAAAAATTGAAATAAAGTGAAAATTTTTGAAATTTGAAAAAAAAATTCGGATTTCCTAATTTCAGAGGTGAATACGATTTCAAATCAGATTTTTGAAATGCTACGGTCAAAATCGTTTTTCTTTCGCGTGCGTGAGCAGCGCCTTACAGTACACCGCTAGTCGATGACTGCACAATTAGCGGAGACTCGCCCGTGTATTCTCAGACGATAGCAGGACCTGAGCCCACCCCGAATGCACCCGGAGCCGCGTCCATGTTGCGCTCAGGGTAACAAGTTTGGCAATTTACGGGCCACATAAGTTGCGATGCAGGCCACATACGTTGCGCTCCGGGTGCTACCGACCATATTGATTCAGGCAGCGCCCTGAGCGCAACTGTCGGCTGATGACGTCATAGCACATCGTCCAGCGTCAACTGTTGCGACCCGGGCGCTTTCTGTAAACCGATTTTAGCAACACAGTTGCAAAAATCGATACCTCGACGTAGTTCAGACACTTCGCTGATTGATTATCGCACCCATTTTAGCTAATCGAGTTTTCAAGGGAGGATCCAACGATTTCCACACATTCACCAAATTACTCCACCCTACTGAATTTCCTTGAATTCATGTGACCTAATTGATCCTTTTCTAAGCTAGTGCTGATTATGAAATAGCTGAGCTTATTACACTTTCCCGTGCTTAGAATTTTGATGCCATCACAATTTCCCTCACAACTTCACCCATTAATCTTCTGATTTCCATTGTATGTGATTTTATCCTGGAATCAATACGCTATGCATTGGAAATCGATGCCTAAATTAGAGCAACCGGATAAGTATCCTCTGGTTCCGAGCGAAATTTATTCTGTTCTCTCGCGCGCTTGTGCGGAGCGAGGGTAGAGACAGCGAGCAAATGTGGGGAGAAGGGGACGCAGCGTACGCGCGCAGACGCACGCGATTAATGGAAATAAATTCCACTCGGAAACAGAGGATAATGTAAATCTCGTATTTGAGAACATTCAAAATGCGAATTAAATCTAATTAACCCTCCGGAATCAATTGTTTTTTTTTGATTTAGGACTTTTTGATTTTTTTTAAGTGGTGATTACAATCAAAAATTCGAGCGATGTTTTTTTTTCTCAATTTTTCGAAATGGTTAAATAAATAAAAAAAATCCCTCCTCTAATATTGGCAAAATGCGTTCGGAAAGTCATGTTAACGTTTAATTATTTTAATACAGTCTAAATGTTACACAAATATCAAGAATATAATGAATTTAAGGATGGTCGAATATTGAGCGCAAATGGAGTAGAGGAAATTAATTACAAGCACCACTAGAGAAGCAGTGAGAATCCTACTCAAAAATCGCAGGAAGCCCAGATGCTCTACATTGTTCCAATCGATTCATCTAATTTCGAAATGCGCGCGTCAGTCAACGCATGTGGCCCGGAGAGCAACCTGAACGCACTGCACGTTGCAATCACAACCGAAACGCACCGCAAGTTCAAATATCAACTGCTCTGCGTTTCGGTCGCAGTGGGCGGGGAGGGGCGGGATCGGTTGCGCTCCGGGCCTGCTACTGTCTGAGTTGGTCGCCTTAGGTAATTCAGCAAATGGAGAATGACGAAACCTCCCCTAAAACATTAAAAATGGATCACTGTGGTCTTCTCGATGTCTTGAGTCGATTTGTGCAATTTTTCAAACACTTGAGTCCGCTGTCAACGGAGTCATCATGAGAAGCAGAAGAGAAAAACAGCCTTGCAGAAGTTTTGAAATGCATTCGAAACTGTGTCAAATGCATATGTTATTAATGACTAAAGGTAAGGATGCGAAATGTCACGGTTGTCTCCAGCGGAGTTGCCCAACATTGCACTTTTTGTAGGCAACGTTAGTTTAGAAGGTAATTAGCAAGGTCATCAGAAAGTTCAGTGATAAATAGACGATAATAAGACTTAATATTAAGTTTATTCCGCATTTTAACAGACTTTTTGAATCGGAATGTCGATGCGAATCGAATGGTGCTATTATATTTTCAAAATAACCGTTTTGAAAAGAGTTTGAATTAATAGAATTTGGAAAAAAGTTAAAAGTAAGTCAAGAATCGGACTGATCTTTACTATGCATACATTTTTGAAATCAGCATGACAATATGAATGCATTGACGTTTTAAAATTTCGAAAACATCTACTTTGAAAGATTTTGGCTCTTCTCTGAGAAAGTAGGTCATAACTATGTCGAAACTTTGTTTTTCTCCAACCTGAGCACATTTTTGGAATCAACGCGACGAGACGAATCGAACGATGTTCTCAGATTCGAAATCGTTCACTCTGAACGAAAACGACGTTTCCAACGCGCTTTCGCGTCGCCGACGCGTTTTGGGATACATGTTATGAGCGGTATTGTAGCATAATCAACAAATACATATATAAATAAATATGTTCTTTGTTTGCGTAGCATTATGTTTGTTTCTTGCACAAAACTTTTTTGTGGTTTCTTGCATACTGTAGGGTAGGAATCAAGCAATTTCACGGCATTTCCGCGTTCTATGAATTCTTGCTCATGCAGAGTTCTTTTATACTTTTTTTATTTCCGTGAGGGTGGATTGAAATTCAAAAGGCGGAAGAAAGAATAGAGTAGTCAATTCTATTATAACATATATCATACACTTTCTTCTGGCCTAGCCCATTAGTGGATCAATTTTATAAGGTTTCTCCAGCTATTCAGGTTCTATTTTGCTCTTTTTTGGAATGAAAACGCTCGTTGCATCGGAGTCCCTTAACATCACTTTGTTTATCGAGAGATCTAGCATTTTTATGCATATTGCCGAAATAGTGTTTACACTTAAAAGATTCTTGCTTACGGGCTTAATGAGAGTGAGAAGAAAGAAATGAGCTCACCCTCTATCGCTCAACCCGTCGTTGGATATGGCGGCCAATCTTGTCAATTTGATAAGCGTGGAAGAACATCGTAACGCCATAATCGAGTTCTTTCTCCCACTTTCGCTCATACACTGCTTAAACGCTGTCAGCGATTTTATTTGTGAAAACAGAAAACTCAGTCCGGCAGAATATTGAAAACATATACTCATCCGAGAAGGGCAGAAGCGGAACTCCAAGCTTTTCTAATCAATGAATAAGTGGAGTTGAGGGACCTCACGATGTTCAAAGGAGGGATATGGAATTTTACCCATTCGAACTACACTACGGATTTGCTCAGAAGCTAAGCAGGGTGCGCTTTCCGCGTATTTACGTCTTTTTCTGAGAACCCCTAAAATTAACTTTTTAAGGTCTGAAAAAACATTTAGAATCCAGGTGAAGAAGCTTTGACCGGAGCGACGAGATAGTGGCATAGAGCAAAGAAGAGTGCAGAGAGTCTTGAGTGAAACTTACCCTTGAACCGCAGGTTGACTGTTGATGAATCCTGCCCATGACCAAATCCTGCGAGCAGAATTCCAGTAAGTTCTGTGGGTTCTCTTTCGGATTAGGCAACCTAACAGAGCATGACACAATGATAATAACTATTTTTGTGCCATTGGAGCCGTCAAACGATCTAGTTCACTTTGAAATCTCAAAGGTATGTAGTTGGTGCAACCAACCGAGCGGTCGTGGTTGTTGAAACGTTGTAAACCATTCCTTAGTGGGTAGAATGCTTAGTTTCCGAATCACTCCTTTTCGGATATCCGACCGTATGTCCGAGATTCGACAATCCGATATCCAAAAATTGAAAAAACGCATTATCTGGAATCGAACCAATATTCAGGAAATTTAGAATCGGCATTATCTGAATCGGACCATTATTCGAAGGGTCAATAATTCGGATAAAATTCGGATAAAATCGGATAATTGTTGGAGACAATCGGATTAAATCGCACTTGGCCATTCCCATTTTTCGTACCGCCTCCTTTTAAGTACGTCAACCCACGGTTTTCCTCCTCTTTTAGAAATTGGAAGAGTCGTTGCGGCTCGGAAAAATGGGAGTTGTCAAGTGGGATGACCGAGTGGCTAGTTAATCAGTGTAGAAGGTTTTTTTGTATAGTTGCTTTGCATACTTGTTACTAGCTAGTTGTCCCGAACCAAACCTGTGTATGGATATTGTCGTGCCTTCGCTACGAAGATATAGTCGCACTGAAGATTAGTTTACATATTTTTATTAATATGCATATAAGAAGTTTGAAGTTTGTATGTTCACATGCTGCAACAGCAATGAAGTACTACTGTTTGTTCAATTATGGATGTTTTCGAAGACTTGCCTTTAGTACCTGGTTTATTTTTCACCGTTTTGCCTTAACCTTGTTCCGAAATTATCCGACCGGGAATCCATATCCGAATCATTGGAAAAAAGGCATTATCTGAATCAAACCAATATCCGGGAAATTTGAAATCGGCATTATCCGAATCCATCCATTATCCAAAGAATTGACTTGGGATAACAAGTACATATAGTGGGCAGTCTAATTTGGAAAAGTACCCATTTGTGTGACAACTGCAGCTTTCGCTGATTTTTCAAGCAAGGCTCAGTCACTGCAAGCGGTGTAGATGTCGACCAAGACAGTACGAATTATAATAATCGCGTATTGTAAAAAGTACGAATCACAGCAGAAAAAAAGAGCATCGGTGAAAAATGAGGCATATAGTTGGCCTAGAGACGCAACTCGATTTGATTAAAAAACCCTTATTATAAAATGCAGGGTGTACATTGACATTGTCCTTCATTTCTGTAGGGACCCTGAACGCAGCTACCAGGCAATGACCGTTGACTGAAGGAAGCTGTTGCGTTGCGTTGCTACGTCACGGTTTCCTCTGAAAATGACTCCGGCAATACAATCGCAGCGAACTTCCTTATTCTTTGATGATCTTTATCGATGATTTCGAAACAATTACTCGCTTGAAGACAATCTTAGCCTACTAAATCAAGACCGTGCGCAGCACTCAGGATTGCAGTGAAGAAAGAATGTCGTCGCTTTGAGAAACCGAAGTATTTCAATGGAAATTCTGAGAACCAATGGCTAAGGCCCCTGTCAGAGTTGGTTGAAAACACGTCGTGGCCAACCCGGTCGATACGTGTGAAAAACATGGACGATGGAGGTTGCAAGAAACACCCGGTGTGGCCAGCTGTGGCTGTTGCGGTCAATATGTATGAATTATGTGGAGCGATATCATGGATATAATTCATTTCTTACCTTATATCATGTGAACATCGGTCGGGTCAGCCTCATCGGGTGTTTTTTCAACCCCACCTCATTCATGTCTTTCATAATTATCGACCAGGCTGGCTATACCCATCGGTCAACTATGACCGAGGCCTAATAACGCTAGCAGACATCTGTTATCAGCAGGTACTTTCATTTTCATTGACGAATCCTCTTTATGCTCACGCATGAATCTTCAGAGTAGTTTTTGCAGAGTAGTTTTGCATCTGGATTTTTCTACGTTCCTGGTACGTTCGTAGAAATCACGTAATAAATTTAGTCTGATAAATGGACGGGCTGCGACGGTAGATCGCCGCGCGCGAATCGAAACCCCCTTGGCATGTGATGCCGCCAACACCGCACGGTCAGCCTGGTTCATGCGTCAAACTAAATCGAATACGGAAACCATATATAAAGGGTGGGGCTCAGCCAATCTGCCAAATCTGATTTGGGTCCTCGGGTTAGAGCAGCTGTGACTGTTATGGCAACTACGACACGGCCAGATACAAAACCTGAAATGGAATTACTGATTTAGCGTAATTTTCGTGCAATTTGACTATATCGCGTATATTACTATTTATTGAATAATATGCGCCTAAGCCTGTCTCTGTCTGATGCTTTTGATTTAGCCTCTCACACGGGAACTGAGTTATCACCTGAGTGATCATTTAGGTATGGGCTTGCTCCTGTTCCTCTTGCTTCCGGTGGTGATGGCCGGAAGGCACATGCCCAAGGCTCCTGGCCACTATCCGCCAGAGGAAATGAGAAACGAGGTTCCTAGCATGCCACTGAATCCATATCAGGCCACAATGGTCCTTCAAGACGATCGCGGTGGTATGGAAGACTTCCAATTCTACTACGAAAAGGAGCCTCCAAAAAGGCCGCTGTCAGGTGCGATGTGCACCTAATTACAACTGTTTTGAAAATTGTAGGAGCGACCTTATTGTAAAGTCTCTCAGATCTACATAAAACTATTCTTTCGACTGCTTTTCGTACCACAGAAAGATATATGAGACTACGCTAGTTTGCGTAAAACTACAAATTGTCTTCTTTCAGGCAAGTCCATTTCTGCTGACACCTATGAAGGAGCTGGATCGCATCCTCCTCCTGCTCAATCGGCACCGAGTGCGCCACCTTCTACGCCATACCAATACATTAACGAAGGCTCGGAAAACTATGCAGGACCCGATCAGAGTGAAAAAGTTTCTCCATACTGGGAACTCCAGCCGAGAAGAGTTCCTCATATCAAGGAACTCCGGCTGAAAATACTTCCCCATATAAAGTAAACCTATCATCGCAAGAAGGAACTCTGGATGACAACACCGTATATGGCTCCAAAAGGCCCTTCCAGACCTGCCAGTGTAAAGGTGTCTCCAAAACAAAAGGGTTTTTCGAGCAAGAGTAATGTCGGCGTGAACGGTTATCCCACCGAAACAGAATACTTGGGTGAAGAACATCATCATGCACAATCCACTTCGAAAGCTGCCTCTCCGTCTGCAGTTCCAGTGCCCACCACAAGTGAAAACGATTATGCTGGATTCGACAACGAACACGAGTATGCCGGATGGACTCCGACACCCAAAGCTTTGACGAATGGTGGAAGAAAGGAACCAGTTAGTATTATCGTGATATGAATCTGGCTTAATTTTGTTTTCGGCGCGCAGTTTCTATGTGTCTGGCAGAGGACACTGATTTGACGAACAATTCCTTTCGCTAAATTTAGTTGAGCGCATGAACCAGACGCGATCAATAAGGCGGGCCGTGCGGCGTTCGCGACACCACCGTTCAGCGGGGTATCGATAGTGAGCGACGATCTAACGCCGCAGACCCGTTGATTCACTAGACTAATTTCTACGATGGCACCATATCTTCTGATTCGAGCCAGATTTACTCTGTTCCTCCGCGCGCTTGTGCGGAGCGAGGGTAGAGACAGCGAGAGAGTGGGGAGAAGGAGGTACAGCATACGCGCGACTACGCACGCGTTGAAAGGAAATAAATTTCACTCCGAAACAGAGGATATGTGCATATTGGGTGGTGGGAAAAGTTTCTAACCACCTGTTCTTGTGAACTGTATCTAATTTTCAAGGGTGATTTTCAGCCAAATGTGACATGTATATCGTTCAAAAGCGCAAATGTTCTCCTATCTAGCGCATATTTACGCTCTAATCAAAAGTTTGTTTGTATTTTCCGGCGAATTTTGTAAAGGTGTTGACAGTTGACCGCAATGTTAATAAGACATGGTGCGGTTGCGGACTCGCACTAGAACTGCGGTAGAATCTGGCACTTTGCCAGATTTCGTCATCGATCTGCGCCACAGCTGATATTCTCGTGAGCAGAGAGACGACGGTTGGCGCCGATCGATGACGAAATCTGGCATAGTGTCAGATTCTACCGTAGTTTTAGTGCGAGTCCGCAACCGCATCATGTCCTTTAAGCATTGCGGTCAACTATGGCCCTCGAAAACGGGCAAACTAATTTTTTTAAAAATCAGTTATCAAAAATTGATCAGTAAATGACAGAATAAATACTATTGAGTAAGGATTTGTTAATATTGCAAAGTTCCGCTGCTGAAATTCGCTCTGGGCAAAAATATCGAAGGCGCTGAGTCACAAATTTCTCACAGCCTAGTATATGCATTTATACTGTAGGGTTTGTGTAAGTGACAGAGTTCACAATGGTTCTCGTTCTCTAGTCTCCCACTCAAGATAGCGGGGCGTTGCGACCTATCTTGTGGAGCTACGACCCTGTTCCCTTGGTCTCCAAAATTTTCGAAAAGAACCAGGAATTTTCACGAATCCCCCTTCCGTCGGTGAAAATTCAGTGCAAAACGTATAGGATCTCCACCCCCAGAACCAGAAATTTTCATATTGATGAAAAAAAACAACGATTTGAAGATCGTCAGAATTTCAAGTAGAGAAGGAGAAAAGGAAGTTTACACTGGTGCGGAAATGCGATCCTGGACTTCTACCGAGATGACGAGAGATTAACTATACCGAAACGACCGCGATGAGTCGCCTACGAGAATACCTTAATGTACCTGGGTAGATCAGAAACGACAAAATATTTTTTCGATTTTGAAAATCGCAACATTTCTGGACCAAACTTTGTCAGGGAGGTTATTTGGGGCGCCGAACACGAATGTAAGGCCCACTTTCAGATTTTTCTCCAAACCATCCCCTGTAGACAAATTTTGGGCAAGAAATATTTCAATTTCTGAAATCTG
This sequence comes from Aplectana chamaeleonis, assembly GCA_029168955.1. Lineage (NCBI taxonomy): Eukaryota > Metazoa > Nematoda > Chromadorea > Rhabditida > Cosmocercidae > Aplectana > Aplectana chamaeleonis. The sequence goes on from JAPDOI010000920.1 coordinate 87,263, forward strand.
AAATCCGTTTTCCCCAATTTCTTTGTCATGCTAGTTCTGCCCGGGGACCAAATAATCGTTTTAGCAAATAATCCCAAAATTGAAAATAATCTCAGACATTCGCTGTTATGAGTCCGATACCAATAGGATATGTTCCGGGAACATATTCATTCGGCTGGCAGAAGGTAAAAGTTTTACCCTGCTATTAGTTTCCCACAGGTTCCTAAAAACTGCAGAATACCACCAAAACGTGATCTTTTAACACCAGAGCGCTGCAATACTTATCGTCATGAAAGCACATTTTTTCGACTCTCATCGACTCTGACTTCACATAATATTCCTATTTCTCCAAACTATGTGTAACAGAATTCTACATTCATATTAAGTATACCATGTATTCTTCTCAAAAAGATGTCGACTTTTGCAGAAATATCAGCAACTTTGACCTTTGTGTATAAAACAAGATTTCACATCACAATTACTATGTATTTTATTGTTACTTGCATCAGAACTCTCAAAGGTGAACCGTGGGTAGGGACGTGTGTGAAGTGCTTCCGTGCGGATCGTCTGAAAACGGATCTGAGTCTACTGCCGCTCAACATTAGAAAATAAGAAGTCGTTACATACATTCAACTTTACCGGCTCCATAACACTGCTCACTCGCGTCACGGTCCGGTAAATGTTGCGCGAGCGGCCAACGTGGAAAACCAATGCCCGACTGTACAGCTTTTTATACAAGGGAACGGTTATCCTTAGAGACATGGAACGCAGGAAATTCAATAATGCTCACCCTAATGTGAGATGTCGCGTTGCCGTCGATTCTGCCGCGCGCGATGCTCACCGACCGCGACACAGCACGCACGGGTGAGAGATATCCGCTCCCAGACAAAAACTATTATCAGTTCCATTTTGACTTTTTCAGAAAATCGTATTCGTTGGCGGTTCATAATAGCCTCCTGTTTCAACTAATAGCAAACCTATAGCAAACCAATACAATGCAAACGTGGCCGCGCTTTGGTCTGCGGAATCGATTTTGGAATCCTATTGTTTGGCGGTTGATAACTACCCTGCCTTTTGGTATCAAACTCATAACAGCGAAAGTCTGAGATCGTGATCACTGCCTTTATGGAAAGAGTAATCCGCACACAGCTATGTACTCATTTTCTTGATTCTAGGCTAGAGTTGAACCTCCGTCAGTTTACGATGACGACCCTGTGTTAGAGCCAACAAATGAGATCGGCAATGATGTTGAGGATCCATATGGAAATTTAGAGGGTACCAGGTAGCTTTACTCCCCCACTTCATGGTCAGTTCGAACCCCTGCGAAAGCTTCAGGTGTCAATCCACTCTCCAGAAATACACCATCGGGAGATGGTTCCCCGAAGAAAGGACACCAGAGTCCCACCCAAGTAACTCTTGGCAAGATTTCAAGTGGCATTGGAAGAAGCGCAACAGATTCCGGCTCACTAACATGGGTCGAAAATAAAGAAACAGGTGAGTGTCGTGCAGAGCTCATTCATTCTGGAACGGCCAAATCTTACACTGTTGAGATAAGGAAGTTTCCTTCAAGTTCCAGTTCCCCTATAATGAGTCTCGCCCAAATAACCGGTCTATGCACTAATGCTTCGCTTGCAAGCCATCAAAGTAGATCAAACCTGCAACCACTTCACAACATTTGGGCCTCTAAATGTTTACCTCTAAAATTTAACCGTGCGAATATACCAAAATAGATAGCATGCCCCGAATTTTCTATTGTGCTTATCTGGGCCAAATTCCGGTCCGCAATTGCGTCTCGACACGCTTTGCGGCCGCACGCGCTCGAGTAAGTCGGGTTTCCAGCTCCAAAGCATTTTTATATAATTTTCTCCAATTTTTCTTAGTTTCCAGTTTCCAAAACCCACCTAGAGTCAACAGATCGGCGGCTGCGGCGCTTTAAGCTCTTCTAACTCGGGAGCGTGCGGCCGCAAAGCGTGTCGAGACGCAATTGCGGACCGGAATTTGGCCCAGATAAGCACAGTAGCAGACTCTCAGCAACTACTACACTCCTGGTCGGCAGAGCTTCACAATGCGCTAGTCCCCTTTTAGCCATGGTTGGGAACATTAGGTGCAATTCGACTGGTGGCAAACCTTGGCTAAAACGTGGATATCGTTTTTTGAAATCCACCTCTGGTAGATGCGCGGGAATAAACCCGTAGACTAGCATTTCTCGTTAGACAGAATCACTTTGAAAAAAATATGATCGAACTTTTCGATGTAACCACAAAATATTTACAGGAGATGACTCTATCACTTTGAGAGGAAAGAAGACAAGCTCTGACTCGATCAAGCCGCTCAGAGTAGATATTCTTTCAAAAACTTCACCACGCAACCCTGATGATAGCACCCTGAAGGTTTGTGATAGTTTCGTGCAACTAGCCTCCAGCGAGTGTCAATCGATACAACTTGAGTAGCTGATTTTTCATAATTAATGTTCAAGATTTTCTTAGTTCTACAATGTTTTTTACTGGGAATGAGAATAACGTGATCAAGTAAATAGAAGAAAAATGGTTCTGAAAGGAATGAGCACAGCCTCTAATTGGAGTACACCTCTAATAGAGGTACATCCAAGAACGGAGCTTGAAAAATAAAAGTGCATTCACTTCTGAAAGAGAAAATACGGTGAAATTAACCTCCGTAGTTCTGCTGTTCTTTTTTCTGCTCTACGACTCTCCTTTACTTTTGTTACATTTGAAGAATCTGTCTGCATCTGCTCTGACTTTAATCACTGCAGACGAGCAGGGGCTGCTGTCCATGTTGTGCAGGCTCTAGCCCAACAACGAGTCGAACAGGACCACTGAAGACTGTCGGAACTCTATCAAAAAAGCAGTACTCCACACATGACACAGGTGAGTTAATCAGACGGAATAAGCTATTTCATGTTCTTATAGAAAAAAATTCCTTTCTTTTTCAAGTACGGTCCTTTTTCAGCTTTAGTCGGGGCGTTTGAAGGAGAACAAAGGGAGGGACTACGTCCGACTTTGAAGGTTAGTTGGCCGCTCCATCCAATTGAAAGAACACGCCTAGATATCCAGTCAGTGACACGTTAGAGACTTCAATAGGGAACATAGTGAGAGTTCGAATGAATGTTGTTGTTATGGAGACCGATAGTACCATCCGCTGCAAAGAGAAACGCTAGCAAACACTGATGCGCATTGATACTGCGAGTGGAGTTGGTGGAGAGCACCAGAAATCTTTAGTAGGTAACAATCTCTAGGTTCTTATTTTTGTTACCTTTAACTTCACGAGGGGTGCAACATGATAACTGGTGAATTACAATACATACCCACGTCCGGATTACCGGAAAATTCTGACAGATTTCCAAAATATTTTGTCCTCTGTTAGTGGTAATTTGTTAAAAATCTGTCTGAAGTTAAACGCGTGCGCAGCTGCGTGGACGGTCTCCGCGAGTGCACGTACTGTGCTTATCTGGGCCGAATTCCGGTCCTTAGTTGCGTCTCGACACGCTTTGCTGCCGCACGCGCTCGAGTCAGTCGGGTTTCCAGCGCCAAAGCCGACTGGCTGGCTTTTTTATTCAATTTTCTCTAATTTTTCTTAGTTTCCAGATTCAACAACCCATCTAGAGTGAGCAGATCGGCGGCTGCGGCGCTGGAAGCTCTTCTGACTCGGGAGCGTGCGGCCGCAAAGCGTGTCGAGACGCAAATGCGGACCGGAATTTGGCCCAGATAAGCACAGTAGATGCCCACGTATTTGTACGTGCGTGTAGGCACATACGATCTATGCGCGTGCATATACACACATGAACGCGCTTGTGCGTGTGCGTACAAAGGCGTGCAAACGTCTACGAACTTGATTGTGCTTGTGTGCGCGTATGAATACGCGCACGTGCGCTTGCTCGTGCATGAGCAAATGTGTTACGCTTAAAGGTACAGTCCAAACTCCGGGACGAAATCTGAGATTTCTATACAATTGTGAAGTAGACCCGCCGTACATAACACCTGCCAAGTGCGAGCTCTCAATCTCTCTGAGTAAGCGAGATATAGGAGGAAGCCACCCTGGGGCGCCCACGCCCGGAAGCCACTTTGGCACGTCCCTTTTACCATCTTTCGAGCTCAATAGTGGCGAGATGAGAGATGGTTTCTGACCAATAGCCCCGTTCTTTTCTTCATTCTCAGCCTCTATCTTTATTCTGGTCGACTCGCATACATAGGTTGCAAATGGCGGAAGTTACAAGCCCCGGAAAACTCGTCCACCACGATGCCGTAGCTCAATTTTTGAGGGGCCATAGTTCCGTTCGTGGGTGGTCTTAAACGATTTCAGAGATATCATTGGAATCAGCGTGAGACCGTTCTCAAGATAGGCAGAAAAACCGCAAAATCGAAACTGAGGTTGACTGTGCCTTTAACAGGCGAGTATGTGCTTGTGTTCCTGCACGCGTGTGTGCCACTGTTAAGGCATGTACCAGGTTGTCCAATAATTATTGTCCGAAAATTTCACCATTTTTAATTTTTTTCAACTTTATTGAAGAACAAGTCTAATCAACAATATAATCACCACAGTTATCCACAACAGTGGCCCATCGGATTGGGCAGGTCGCCGATGCCCTTCGCCCAGAATTCCGGGGGCTGCGAGACTCGAAGAAATCCGCGATGTCGGATTTGAGGTTGTCGTAAATGGTGAATTTTTCTTCCGGCCAAAATGGTGCTTCAGCGGGCGGAACAAGTGGTAGTCGGAGGGGCGAGGTTCGGGGAATACGGCGGATGGGCAACCGTCTCCCAGCCGAGCGTCGCCAACTTCTGCTGGATCTCCTTCGCCACGTGGGGGCGCGCGTTGTCGTGCAGCAGGTGAACCGAGGCCCGTCGGGGACGCTTTTCTCGGATGGCGGCGGGTAGTTTTTTGGGCTGATCGGTGTAGATGGAGGCGGTGACCGTCCTGCCTTGCGGGAGCAGCTCGAAGTACAGCATGCCCTTGGTGTCCCACCAGCAGCAGAGCATGATGTTCAGCGGGTGCAGGTCGGCTTTCGACGTCGTCGGCGGCTCTTTTCCGCGCGGGATCCAGACGTCACGGCGGGCGACGTTGTCGTAGAGGACCCAGCTCTCAACCCCAGTGACCAGGTCCTCGAGAAACTCCTTGCGATGCGGACGAGGGAGGAGGGACGGGAGACGGCCACGCGGCTCTGCTTGTTGGCGTCCGTCAGACGGTGGGGGATCCAACGGGCCAGAACTTTGTGGTAGCCGAGTAAGTTGAATCGATTGTGGGTGGTGGACTTGCTGCAGCCGAGCGTCGTGGCCAGTTCACGGGTGGTGGCTTCCGGCTTCTCCTTGATACAGCGACGGACTTCGTCATCATCCACCGTTGAAGGCCTCCCGCTGTGCTCCCTGTCCTCGTGGCTCGTGTCGCCGCTTTCGAAACGATTGAACCAGCGGCTGACTGTGCGTTGGGACACTGCATCCTCCTTGCACGCTCTGCAGATGTTGGCGACCGCTGTGCCCGTGTCGTTGCCCAGCAGCCACTCGCAGTACACAAACGAGTTCGACCCTGGTCCATTTTAGCTTGTACTGGTAGCTAGACGCGGCGACTGCGCCTTATATATCCCTAGCGTAAAACTTTGGACAACCTTCTAGAAGGTTCTTACATTGCCTGATATTATAACACTTCTAAGGAAAATTATAGAATTTTGAAAATTTTCGGACAGGAATTATTGGACGCCCTGGTGCATACGGGCGCGTGGTTGCGTGCGTGTAAATACGCGGGCAAATTTCTGCGCGCAGGAGCGCGAGCATCAACTCGGGTTTGTGCCAGCGCATAAATGCGCGCACTTGCGCAACCATTCATGCTCGCGTCCGCGAGCGTATATGAGTGCGCGTATTGATGCTCGAGTTTGTGCATGCGTGTTTACCACTCTATAGGCGCGCGCGTGTATCTGGGCTGGTTTGGATGCGAGAGTCTGTATATACGAGCATCTACCCGCTTGCACTTGCATTTATATGCGCGCGCAAGCGCATACTGTCTTCCTCGGAGTCAAATTCCGCTCCTCAAATGCGGAGTACGACTGTTGCATAACGCGACATCCCGATACTTGTGCTGGGAAAAAGGTGAATCGTGCCGCGACCAAGTGGTCGCACTGCAATGCGAGAGAAGTTGCAGTGAACAACCGTCTGTCACGTGTTCTTCAGTTAAGACTTTGCGCAATCCATACAATAACGCAACCAACTTTTCAGGAATATGATGGATTCCAGAAAATCACAGATGGCGGCACAAATTTGTTCAGGTCGGTTTCTAACTTTTATCCTTTTCGTTCTAATTTGTGTCTCGTCGAGCAGCCTGTGAAGTCTCTTCAGCATTTCTTATCTAGTCAGTGGACTGCGTAAGCTTTTATTCTCCGCCGCGTTTGCAGTGGTGCTCGACAAGTGGCCTCGATAGTCGTGAAACGTCGCGAATGGCGGCGGAGACCACTGCAACCAGCAAATTGACTGAACTAGAAGTATTGAAAGGACAACGAGAGCCATACGAAAATATTCCATAGAATGAAACAGTGCCTCATGAGCACAAGGCTGTATAGTGGTTAGAGTAACTGACCTCACAAGGGAGAAGTGGCGAGTTTCAAGTTCTCTGCATCAACAGTTTGCGTAACTAATTTGCTCTCTTTGACCAGCAGTTAGACACTGTAGTGGACTCCGGACAGAAACGGCTTTGAGGCAAGAGTTGACTCCTTTCAAGGCGCCAGCGAGCCTATCGTTCTCACGGTTAAATATTGCTTTCTTGGGATGTTTTCGTTTTAATGCGCACCGTTAGAGCTGGTTTTGAAGTACTAACTATGAGGGATTCCATGAGTTCTGTACGAAGCGCACGCTCCTTTCCGCACTGGAAAATATTGAATGGGTATTTTTCTAAATTTGATCGTTTATACGTTTGGTCTTCCTATTCAGATGATTAATATTATCCATAGTTCTTGCTATAAATGTCTCTGTTTGAGAGGATAACCGCGACATCCGTTCTTTGTTGGATCCAAATCCGAGTGTCTGAGAATTTTCTGTTCGACTCCAGTGTACATAATATACTCCAAACAAATCACAGAACTGGATGGTGTGCAAATGGATGGTCTTAGAACTTTCACAGGAAAATTTAAACTTTCAAGGGGACCTGTGTTTTCTTTCATAGGCAGAGGCTAGCGAAGTAAGAGCAAATCGTAAATGATTCCCCGCATAGAATGTATTGGCCCCCAAGGTTTCTAGGTAAAAAGTGGTTTTGTTTGCAGTGTTGTGATCATTCGCGTTACTTTTGAAGGCAGTGCTTACGATGATTTTCGTTCCCGAATTTCCCACTCAAAACAATGTATTAACCACCGTGTGTAACCAAAATTACGAAGAAACGGCGAGAAACGCACTGAAACGTCTTATTTCAGTGATAATATTATCTAGCCTGGACTAGTTGTCCGGTTGGACAAACTTCTCAGAAAAATGAAAACATATGACATGTAACATAAAAGGCCTGAATTATTATACAGGTAATATAAATTGGCCAGCGCAGGCCCATTGATTTGACATTCGACAGGGTGGTCACTCGCCCTTGTCGAGTCGTTGACCTCTCGGTTCTCATGGTTCGTGCTAATCGCGGGGAGGCTTAGGGGATCCGCATACAGTATTTCCAAAGCAAGCTTAAGCCCATTGATTCTTGAAAGAAGCTGTGTGTTCCAAGCTTGCTGCTTCAGTCGTGAACCAGCGGGCTTTGATCCCTTGGGATGTCTAAAAGAGCTTAAAGCTTGCTGATTCGTACCTGAGGCAGTATCGCAGCTCCAACCCTAAAGCATCGAGCTTCAACTTGCAGCTCTAATTGAGTTAGGTGAAATATAAGGGTATGTTACGTGTCATATAAGCGTATGTTACATGTAATACAAGTGTAGATTACATGCGATATAAAGGCAATATACTTGAATGTCTCGAGTATCTTACACTTTATATTACATGTAACATGTTTTCACTTTTCTGAGTTGTTCACGGTGGTTGTCACCGGTGAAAAATGGGGCTATTCGAAAATGGAAGAATATTTTAGGCCAAGCAGTTTTAGTTAGGATTCGAAGAAAAGAACAGAGCAACAGAGAACGGATAATTTTAAAGGACGGGTGCACAAAATTGTCATCGTCATAACGAACAGAACCTGAGAGTAGAAAGGCGGGGTGAGAGGAAAGTGGTTTCTTGTACTTTTCGAGCGTGCTCTCGATTTCTTCTGTCGTTCCAATTCTACCCGGGATTTGGCGATTAATCTCTGAAATCGAAAATTATCATGAACACTGCTTTTAACTCAAATGACTCGAATTAAATAAGCTTTCCCTCCTTTTATGAGCAGTAGCAAAATCATTACTTTCTGTTTACCTATGGAACAAACCCTGCCGCTAGCGAGATCCGATAAGATCCACGGAGGTGCATCCATCTTGATCAATTTAACCCGCGGCAAGTCTGGAACACGCTAGATCGTGCTGCGCCCATGCAGCAGATTCGATTTCGGCGTTTCGCATGACTGATTCTCTGAGCTGCAGAGACGGGACTAGTAGTAGCAAACTGTTTAGGTGGGGGTCGGCAATGTACGATGGAATCCCACGAGATTTTCTGAGAAACGCACTGAGCTCAGGTTCTACTTACAACAGCACATTTTGTCGCGATGCGAAACTGGATCTGAGTGAGCTCCACATTCCGAGGAGTTCATGGTGCACTTTTTCGTAACTAACTTGATTCCTGAACTGTTTATTGACTCAGATTCTGGTATCCTTCATAGAGGCCATGCTAAAGGCAGTGCTCGCAATATACTTTGACCGTCAATTTGAAACGCTCTTCTTGTTGTTTAGTCTTTTAGGAACAATTTTGCTAATCGGAAGTGCACTTTTGCACTTGGGTGAAAATTATCAATACCCACACAAGCTCATCCAAACTATTGCTGCAAGCGTTCCATCTATGATTTTCACCCGCTTTTGTTTCTGCTTCTGACCAGACAAGTTCATTTGCAGGCCGGAGCGAGTTGAACCATCGTCTAACTCGGATGCAATCGTTGGTTCACATGGAACGTGTTCAAATCCATCTATCCATCGAGGACATCTCACGCTATCTCAACCCATCAGTGACACCGGGTTATCTTTAAGCTCATATCAAAGGCAGTGTTCACGATGATCATCCTCATTGACTTTCCACAGTGAAATGATAGGTGAGAAGGATCCTAGGCTCTCAGTGTCGAAAGAACGGGAGAAAACGAGCCAGGAGCGGAAAAATAGCGGCTGCAAACAAGCGTTTTGGTGCCCCAGACACGCCTGGTGCCCCAGATCCGCTCCCTCGGAATGAACAAATGAAGACTGAGATTACAGAAGTGATCAAGTCAAGGAAGTGCTGATAAGTGAGCTGATCGTTTCATTGCACTGATAGGTATCATCCTTCTAGCGGTCAATTCCTCCACACTCAAAAATCAACATGAACAAATGGAGGGCCTATTTTGGCTCAAAAACGCGGCTTTCGTGTCCTACTTAGGCATGGCTTGCTATATAGGGCACCAGACCTTTCGTAAACCGTGGAGATATCGGAAGTGGAATTTATCGTGAACACTGCCTTTAATTCAACAAATATATTAAGAACTAAGATCTGCGTTTTCAGCGTTTCTTCTTTTTCAAAAGTGGAAGACCCGGTTGACGACGTGAGAGGTGAACATGGCCAATACGGTGTTCCACCTGCTCAATCTCCTACCACTACTTATGCACAATCACAGCCCGTACTACGTGGATCATATGCACCTTCTGGAGGCTACTCTTACCCTGGTGGCTGTCCGTGTGCTGCTCCACCGCCTCAGCCATGTTGTCCTCCTATACAACCATGTTGCATGCGTAAGTTAAATATCAGAAACAGTTTTTCTAACAACAAACAAAGGTAGAGACAACTGTTGAGAGATTCTTGGAGAATGATCGTATATGACAGCAAAGAAAGGGAGTTGCAAATTCCCCCATTAGCAGTGTTGCATCACTAATTCTTCGAATAGGGGGACTAATTTGATTTTAGAAGTATGAAAAAAGCTCAACTACATAGCGGAATGATTCTCTCATCCAGGGGGAGACGATTTGCCAGTGGTACGCTTCCAAAGCGAGTATCTCCTCGAGTTGAATGGCAACTAAGCAGCAGCATATGCTGCTGCTATGACCAGTGGTCGATTCAATGCGATCTTCTTCTGCTAGCAGGAAAGTTTTGGGACGTTTCCGTGATCGTGGAAGCATGTCGTCCTGTCACAGAAGGAAGAGCTGCCAATAAGCATTGCTTTCGCAGCATCTACATCATCATCAGCCTGCAAGGATACGGTCCATGCCACGATCAGCGGCACGGCTTGCTCTACGCAGTCCTTAAAAAGCTCATCATTCCCTAACGGTCCACAACCAAGAAAGTGCCCTCGTTGTGAATCATTGGGAAGACTACCTAAAGCCTGGGGTGCGTTCCAAGAACGTTTCCACGACTCCGTGGGAGGAAAAACAACCTTCCGATGGAAAAAATAGCTTTTCATGGATGCGAATAATAACTGAACACTGCTCCCACGTGGCTGTGGCTACGTTTCCATGGACGCGTTTTGCCATGGGAATGTTCTTGGAACGCACCCCTGGAAGTTAGTGGCCGCGGGTGACTGCTTCCCTCCTGAGTCATTTGGGTCACACTACTGAAATCTCGATTGTGGTTGGGTCATAACACAAAGTGGTCATGTCTTCACGGAGTCTATTAGGTTTTAGCCGCCTTACCTTGCTGTCCGCCTCCGCCGCCAATACAATGTTGTCCACAACCGCCAGTCTGTTGTCAACCGCCGCCACCATGCTGCCCACCTCCACCACCACCTTGCTGTTTAGTGAGTTAAAGGCAGCATACACGCTCGTAAACGTGATTGAGATAACTATGGAAATAGAATGGTATGGCTCAGTCCACAATGTCTACGCATTTTAAAGCCGTCAAAAACGACCCACAATGCCGTAACACGAGTAAGAAGTTAGCCCCGCCCCTGCATTTGCGTCCTCCTTCGAAACATGGGTGCTGTGCCATTGTACTTCTTCTGCCACCCACAAACGTAGCTGACGGTGGGATTGGCCCAGCAACCCTGTTTTGGAGGAGGAGGCAAATACAGGGGGCGGAGAAATACTGGGCGGGGCCAACTTCCTACTGGCGTGGCGGCATTGCGGATCGTTTCTCACGCTTCGAAATGCATAGGCGTTGTGTTCTTAGCCATACCATTCTATTTCCGTAGTTATCTCATCCACATCTACGAGTGTGTATGCTGCCTCCAAAGTGCACCAAGCTTTCGACCCTAATTAACCCTCTGACTGCAGACCATTTCGTTGCCCATCTGCTTGCGGGCCTGCCCTATTTGCCCATGCCGTCGGAGGTTACATCGAGTGCTGCGCATCAAAAGAAGTCCAGGTAGCCGAATACTATTTCAGAGCACCCTGGATTTCTTAAAAGCAAATCATCCGAAGTTACAGGTCTTATGGGCAGCGGCTGCCAACAGTGCGCTGCAAATGGCCAGCCGAAGTATGCTAGAGTCAAGAGACAACAATCGAACTGCAAGGCTTGTTCCAGTAACCCACTCTCCGGGTTGTTCCCCCTTGTAGGTTTACCAGATTCAGCATTAGGGAGAGAAAGAAGTACTTTCTCGGACATCAAAATCAAAATCTTCAGCCCTCGTCAACGTGCTCTTCTTGCCAGCGAAGTGACACTCGAACAGCAAGAGTGAAGAGAATGGTGAGTTGTGAAGCAATTTGAAGTTTCGGCGGTTATGCCTTGAAAATACGCTCCGTTCTCTGTTCCCAGCTTACAAGAGAACTGATGAGAGAATCGAACACATCTGCCAGAACGAATTGTATTGTTATTATCTCTTGAGCATCCATAGTACCCATTTCCGACGTCAGGTTTAGCGCTTTGCATGCAGTCTCCCAAAACACACAAAACCGACATAATTAAACGTTCCAGAAACTTTTCTGAACAGTTTTTCTCCGGCATTTGTACGGTTCTGTGGAACTTTTTCGTATTAACCTCTACTTAAAGGTCTTACCTTCTCAAAAGCATCGAAAACTAAAATACAGTGTTTTATCGCGAATAGGGCCTTTAATCCATTCACGATCACGTGTCCCACGGGTCGCGTGGGACGAGAGTTGACTACGGTTTCGGGCTAAAATCTGGGGACTTTCCATGATTTTGAAAAACGCTAACTATTATATAAGAAGTGTTTCAGGGTTGCCTCCCATGTGGCAAGCGGAAGAAGAGAGATATCGAAGAGGAACACCACCGAAGAGTGAAGCGACTTGTGAGCGTTTTGTTTGATATCGACCCTGTGAAAAGTCCATGCTATTAACCGTTTCGAGTACTTCCTTCGACGATTGATGTTTTGCGTAGCGTTTAGAAGTTACCTTCAATTGTCAGTTTTTTCGGCTCAAATTTCAGGGCTGTGTACCGTGCCTCGGAAGGAAAAAGCGAAGCCCAATTAATAGCAACTGCAAGCAGTGCTCAAATCTTGGCCAAGTCCTCCAGAGATTCAAGAGATCATTCGTAAGTTCTTTCCCTATACTCTTCAGTTATTGATTTCTGGTGACTATTTCTCTTTTTAGGGATGTTCACCTTGCGGAAGAAAGAAGAGACAGACAAGTCCTATAGTAGGAATCCGTTATTTTTTCTCTACTTCTTTTTTACTAAAACGAGAATCGAGCAAATCAGAGCCGTATTCTGAGGTGGTATGCACCAGACATCCCTGCAAAATCGCTGATGTTCAGTGGATTGATTATGACCAGGGCAGTGCGAAAATCATTTTCTAGATTCTCGGAAGCGAAAACGGAAAAAATGGTTTAAAATCGCCGGAAACCGTAATTCGGAAATGGAAGAGAACGAAAAACACAATTTATTTCAATATTAAGTTTGCTTGCTACTCATGACATGCAGGTGTACTTCGAAAGCTTGTGATCCCAATCTACTCGCTCAAGCAGCAGTGAGGTTGCACTCTAAAACAGCAGGTGAACCCGCGGACAAAGAGATTTGCAGCATGAAGGCAAGACGTGCTTCTGCTGCAGGTTGTGCTGCGAATAAGTCTGCTCGCGCAGCTCCTCTCCTAGTTGCTGCTGATCCATCTGTTGTCGAGTTCATCCTCTCAATTGATTCTCTAGTGCGTTTGGTGTTCTGCGGGTATAAATGGCACCCACTCTTGTAGAGAGAGTAGTTGGCTGTTTGCGACCGATCCCATAAGATGATCTCCAGTAACTCTATGTACTACGATTTTGGCCGCTGAGAGGATCTTACTTCCTGCGTAAACGAAAAAGGCTATCTTGCTATGGACCGTGGCAAGGATGATAACTTTGTTGCGTACCTTGGCGAGGTTGACCTCCTTCTGCGGGCAATTACAAGGATCGCGCCTAACTCCCGTAGGTGAGGTGATGGCTCAAAGTCTCTTTCCATTTGCATAACGTGCTACTGCTAGCAGTACATGCTGCTTTTAATGAGGGGTCGCACTCCGGGGCCGACATCGAGTTCACCCGACCACTTCTATTTCGCTTGTATATATGCCTTCTCACTATTATTTCAAGAACGAATTAGTTTGCCTCCAAGAAGCGATGAGTTTGAACATCTTCTACTTTGAAAACAAGTCGTCTCCCAAAAGCATGCTTTTGCAACCAAAGACTGGCCGCCAGAATGAAGATAACGTCGGCATGGATCGTGAAGAGACTTCGCGTTCACTGTTGAAGGTTGGCGCAAACTCGGTGCCATGTGCTATAACATAGGTGCACCGAGATGGCGCCAACTTTCAACAGTGCACGCGAAGTCTCTTCCCGATCCATGCCGACGTTACACGGAAAACGATTTACCTTTCACGTTTCATTATTTGAAATAAAAGTACATAGTTTTGAGTTCTGATCTAAATTCATCCTAAAATTAGCATATTCCTTGTCCCCTCTCTTAAAATATTGGCAAAAAATCTGAGAACTTTAGAGATTTGATTTTCGACACAATGTAGGTTTCTAGCTTGACCATGGCTTTATCCGAGCACCACCTAATCAGAGCTTCAAATCGTCTGCTCCAAATATTTGGTTAATTGAGTCAGGTTACAGTGTTTATATGAACATTTAGTCATTGGAACACTAATGCTTAGCAGTTTTCTAGAAATACTTACAAGTTATAAAAATAACCCTAGTGTTACTCTGGAAAATCTTATAGTTGCTCAAAGATCTATTCAAGCGTTAATTCAAGTCAAAAAGAGAACAGCTCTCCGAGTGTATAGTTAGGTCCATGGCCTGTGTCCTCAAAAAGAAAATGTTTAAATTCAAACCGCTGCTGGCGCGGCGGTTTAATTCTCAGAGATTGAGATTTAAACCGCCAGGCCAGCCGCGGTTTGAATTCACACGTTTTTTCTTAAAGGCAGTGTTCACGATGAAAAACGTTTTCGAAATTCCACGAGGATTGGGTAGTGGAGAGACACTCTGTGACGTTAACGTCGAAAGAACGCATGAAAACGAGCCAGGAAGAGCCCCAAAAGAGCCCGAAGTTGCATCTTCGAGCGCATTGAAAACCCCAAAAGCGCATCACACGCCCACCGAAGTGAACAAATGAATGCTCAAGATCGTGAGATGAGCGATGATTTTCAATCATTAGCCCCGTTCTTCCCTTCATTCTCAGCTTCTCTCTTTACTCAGGTCAGCTCGCATAGATCGGCTGCAAAAGACGGAAGTTACAAGCCTCGGACAACTCGTCCACCATGTTTCCATAGCTCAATCTTTGAGGGACCATACCTGCGTTCACAAAAGGTCTTGTATGATTTCAGAGACACCATTGGAATCAGCATGGGGCCGTTTTCAAGATAGGCGGAAAAACAGAAAAACGATTTTTATCGTGAACACTGCCTTTAAAGGCACAGTACACCCTCAGATATGAATTTTGAGATTTTCATGTAATTGTGTAGAAGACCCCTCCTGTATAACACGTCCCAAATGCGATCTCAATTCCTCCAAAAAAGCGAGATATAAGCGACCACCACGGGCCCGACCCCCTTCGCTCACCACCACAGGCCCGACCCCTTAACAGATTTTCGAACTCGATAGCGACTCGATGGATGGATGAATTCCAAGAAGTCGTCGTTCTTCAGTCTATTGCCGGACTATCTCCTTATCCTGGCTTTCTCTCACGCAACGATTGCGAATGAAGAAAAATACAGGCCTGAGACAACTCGTCCACCAATTTTTCACCCTCAAAAACTAGGCATCTTTGATGAGCAATAACTCTGTTCATAGACGGTCTTGGACGATTTCAGAGATACCACTGTTATCAGCTTTTGACTCACTCCAAGAAAAGCTTGGAATCTCAAAATTATTTTTTTGGGTGTCATGTGCCTTTAAGGAAACAGGCCGCGGATCTAACCATAACAATTCTTTGCAAGAAATTTGGGCCTGGAACATTTTGAAATGTCGACTTCCTGTCATGATACTAAAGACTTCGTGACACGCTTGGCTTCATTTACCCTCTTGTTCCGAGCCAAATTTACGTGCGCTTGTGCGGAGCGAGGGTAGAGCCAGCGAGAAAGTGTGGGGAGAAGAAGACGCAGCGTACGCGCGCAGACGCATGCGAGAAACGGAAATAAATTTCATTCGGATACAGAGAATATGAGGTTTATAGGCGGTACGATTAAGTGTGAGCCGTTATTCCACCACAACAAACGAACTAGATTAATGTAGTTTAATGAGTTTTTCGTTAAAGGCAGAGTCCACAATGAATTTCGTCTTCGTTTTTTTTGCCGGAATGCAAAAGATCGGAATCCCATTGGAGCGATAGGGTTGAAAGGACGAACAACAACTAGCCCGAAAGAGCCCTCAATGGCTCCGAAATCCACTCGCGCTAGTCCTTTCCTCGCGGGTATCAGATACGTATCGAATGATTAGAAAGGACTAGCGCGAATGGACTTCGGAGCCAATAAGGGCTCTTTCGGGTCCGTGGTTGTTCGTTCTTTCGACCCTATCGCTCCAATGAGACCCAGCCTTTCGATTTCCGGACAAAAAACAAGACGAAATTCACCGTGGACACTACCTTCAATTTGGTCAGAGTTGATCTTCGCCGAAAAATCACGGTAACCCGTTAATGTGTAACACGTTAACGCCATAACGCACAGCCCTGATGCGTACAAACTATGTATAGCCTAGCTCCCTCATTTTGAGCCGGCCGATGTGAAGCTTATCGGGTTTATCTTGTCAAAATCTCCTTATCACTCTTATACTTTGCCATGACCGACCGCTTCGCTGCTTAGGCCCCCGTCAAAGTCGGTGGATCTACTGAGTTCCACCGGGTCGATACGCACCGAATTCGTGGCAGACGGGTGCAAAAAAATCAAACCACTGAGTCCGACTGCGACCGTCTGGTGCCCACCGCAATCCCCCGCGGTCGATACTGATGGTTCTCATGCGTACAAGGGCGGGGCCAATGCACCGACTGAGCACCACTGAGTCCCGCTGCGTCTCAACCGAAATCATCCTCACCCCACCCGGTCGATATAGGAGTTTCTCACGTGATTTGGGTGCATTTTCTTCGGCCGACTGCGACCTGCCGAGTCCCGCCATATCCTTATTCTCGTCATCTGCGCTCTGCCCCACCCACTGCTGCCGCTGACTATCGATTGCGTGTTTCGCAGAGAAACTGGGTGGCGCTGGGGCCAACCGGAGTCAGTCGGTTGCAGACGGTCGAAGACGGTTTCTCCGCCGCGGAATAATTCGGACTCAGTCGGACTCAGCAAGTTTTTCGACGAAGTCTGACGGGGGCCTTAGGCCCCCCTCATAGTCGGCCGAAAACCGGCCGCCCTAGTCCCACCCCGTCGATACGTATGAGACACACATAGAACAGGAAGAAATGAAGTGATAAAAATCATCCTCAACTGATAAAACTCCACCTTCTCCATGTCGTCTTAGATAGTATCAGGTGGATTTTTATCATTCGAGACGGTTTTATCAGTTGCTGTCGATTTTTATCAGATCATAGGGTGATTCTTATCTTTGAGAAGGCTTTTTGTCAGTTGAGGATGATTTTTATCACTTCATTTCTTCCAGTTTTGCGTGTTTCTCATACATATCGAACGGGTAGGACTAGGACGGCCGGTTTTCGGCCGACTATGACGGGGGCCTTACTGCGCCCGGACTTATCCAAGCAAGCTAAGCTTTACATACATATAGCTTGGGTTGGTAGGATGAGTCCAGGCGGAGTAAGCAGCGGAGAGATCGGTGATGGCAAAATATAACAGTGATAAGGAGATTTTGACATGATAAGCCTTGTTTCGGCCGGCTCAAAATGAGCGGCCCAGCCTATAGGTACAAGGTGAAATAAAAAGAACGGATAGTTGAATGTCTTTAGGCGAACCCAGCTTCGTTCTGTCCATGTGCACAGTTTAAACCTCAATCGTTGTTACTCGGAAGGAAGAAAAGAGAGGTATGTACCTGAGGGATTAAAGTTTAGTATTTATATGGTTAGATTATGCACTGAAGTATGGGGTTTGCAGCAGAAACGATTGACTGATGTTTCAGCATTTCGCTGCCAGGGTAAGGCGGGGCGTTGGACGATTTTTCGCAATCGGAGCGACCCCCCACCACCACCAAAATGTTTCTTCCACAATCCAAAACTGCGATTCCCCCCTGGGGCGCGATTTCTGGGCAGTTTATACTGGATTACTGACGCTTTCAGACGCTGAAAAATCGTTCAGTAGTCGGTCTCAAGCGTCTAAACCCTAAGGAATGCTTTGATCTTTCCTTTTGATGGCCGAACATATGGACAATTTTCGATGTATTTTTCACCTAAATCTCATTTATGGTCCGAAATTTTTGCTATCCCCCCTAGCCTTCATTTTCGGGCCAAAACTTTGGCGACCCCCCGTTGCGAAATTTTGAAACCCCGCTTGACGCTGTTCATCGAAGATCTATTCTAATCTCCGAAGAACACATTTTTTAGGTCGAGAGTGACTACGATTCCTTCTACACTTGCGACAAGTCATGCTGCGATTATAGCAGGTGCTTAGGATGTTTGCAATTCACCCGTCTATACACCATCCCATGATGGATTTTTTAGCTCTCTTTTTGCCTAATTTGCATTCCAGGTGCTCCGAGATAAGTGCGAAGAAATTGCGCGCACTCACTCGATTTCTGAAAGCGATCTTCAAATGATCGGATGTAAATATACATTCTTGTTTGATTAATTATTTGTTATGCCTACTTCTTGCTCAGACGTTGCAATATTCACACTCAGTGTACAGTTATCTCAGATTTTTATTGGAAGACTTTGTTTCCCCTTGCTATTTATAATAGTCGTTTTATCAACCATTTGATGATAAATAAGCTTGAGCTCATCAGAGTTAATCGCACTTATTTTTCCTAGTACTTTGCTTATTAATCAATTAAAACCTATATGCAGAATATTTAGGAAACATTTTCAAGGACCATAAAATTGTTATCCGTGAAATAAACGGGGATCAAATGTTTGAAAGGTAGGGTAAGAAAATGAAGTGCACTTGAGGTGTGACTTTTCGAGTTCGAGCAATGCAACTGACTCTAATTCAACTTCATCGGCCTTACCGAGTATGTAGAATCCACTCCACGCAGCCTTTTCAAATTAATCCCCTGGTTTCTATAATGTTCCATAATGTTTTCGCTTCGTAAAGAAAACAATGACAACAACTGATCAGAAAAGGAAGGATGGAGCCCTTTCACTATACTTTTCACCGAATAAGAGCAAACAATCCTATCAGTCAATTTTTCCGTCTTTGCTGTTGCAAGCAATTTTTTTTTGCAAAAAAAGGGTTCTGCGGCGTTTTCTGAGCTCACAAAGCGCCGCATCGCCATATCTCACTTAAAAGTTGACGAAACGAGTTTTGGAGGTAATTTTCGTATTCCTCTCAGTGAGGCGAATGCGATGGTGTGTGTGAAGTCTTTCTGATTCCGGTATCCTGTTAAAAAATGTGTATTTCCTTCTCAAACTCACATCGAACACAGGTCAGAACATGAGAGATCTCTGCTCTCATGACCGTCTGATCAGTTCATAACGGAATTTTGTGGTGCAAATATGCAATTTTCGATTAACTTGTAAAGTTGGATCTGTTATTTCGAAACACTATCGGGTAGAACTCAATGAAAGCAACCCAGAATCGGCTTTTGAATTGAAATCAGACCACTTCAAAGCGAGTTATGGCGATGCGGCGCTTTGTGAGCGCAAAAAACGCCGCAAAACGCTTTTTTTGCAGAAAATCTGCGCGGTACAGTATCATAGTGGTTTAAAGGCAGTGTCCACGCAAAACCCGTTTCCAAGTTTCACCGAGATTCGGGAGGATCAGGGCCTCGCCCATTCCTCTCAACGGCTACCGAAGAAAGCAATAAACGGAAAAATTGACATCACCAAAGCATACGATTATCAAACGATCAAGCCGTTTCCCATGATGCACGTTTTGAACAAATTCACCCCAATTGAATATTGTTTTCTTCTCGAAGTCGACTTTTCATTTGCTTGTTTCTATCAGTGGCCGTAAAGTGGAGTGGGCAGGAGTATGGCTTTACATAGCAGGTCATAGGGTTATCTGGGGCTCTTTTTGGCCGTTTTTTCGACATTGCTGCTGCCATGAGCCCCACACCTTTGAATTTCCGGTGAAAACTTGGAAACGGTTTTCCATCATTGACACTTCCTTTGAGCTGCTATTAGTTTCCAAAGATTGAGTCAGGGAAAAGCTCTCACAATTGATGCCAGAATAGAACTTACCGCATTCATAGAGTACCAATTAGCAGTTAATCGGTAAAAATGGACTGTTCGATTCCACTCACCCTGCTTTCGGCTAACTGATAATTGTGATTTTATGAATTCGTAGAATTCTACTCAGGTACTAAATATGAAAACATTCTTCCTGAATCGATCTCTGCAAGCCAGAGACAATCTAATATAGATGCAGGATTGATTGCTAGGATTATTCAATCTTATACGAGGAACAGGTGTTTTCAGACTGAAACTAACTATGCCTGCTCTTGTACCACAGACGAAATTCATGAAGTCGGGCTTCAAAAGAGCGCATAACGTGATTTTGAAAGGGGCATCTCCTAAGGTCAACAATCCCTTCACCTTTCATCTCAACCTCCAGTTTGCTTCGAGGACGACGATTCTACAATACCCACCCTAAGTTTTGGTAAAAAGGCGAAAAAAACGCGGAAAATCGCTTTTTTCGTCTCTTGATCATAACTCTCTTCAAAGTGGACGATTTTGAAACTTGAAGATACTTTTGGAATCAGCATCGATCCCTCTTTCTTCTCGATCAATACATGGCTTACTCTGGAACAAGGCATATAGGGTTGACACAATCAATCGAGTGGGTCAAATGTGGGACTGGGTGTACTCTAGTTTATTTGAATTTTCGACTTTTTTTCATTTTACAAACTTGAAACTTTTTGGTTCCTAACTATTTTGGCTTTTCTACTGGTATTTAATACTCATTTTAATTTTTTTTATTTGATTTTTATATGAATTTTCACTGTAATTTGAATACTTATATTATTCAATTTGATCAACATAAGTATCGCTTTATCTGAAAAAATGGTTTTGATAACAATAAAAATATTATTCGGATATGAATCGTTTCAACTGTGACTTCAGACAAACAATTCATAACACTAAAAACCTCTAGTCTTCGATGTAGGAGCAAATTCACGTTTCAATTGTTTGTGTCAATACTGAAAATTTCTTGGAGTTTTCATTTTCAAAATCCGAAAATACCATTCGTCGCCCTGATTTCTAGAATGTTTTCAAGTTTGTGAAAACAGTTATTTTTTGGAATAGGTATGACATATTTCGCCCTTTCACGAAGTTGAATTTTTATAGGAATGTGGAGAGAACCCTCTGTACTATCTTTGTTGTTGCGGGAAAGAATTTCTTACAGAACTCGCTTTTGAAATCTCCTTGCAGTCAGTGAGTGAATAATTGGTCACAGACCACCCAGCTGCCAGGGCGCGCGGCCGCGGCGCGTCACCGCACTGATGTATTCACCTAGCGAAAGTTGTGACTCAACCAATTGACCGCTCTTCGACAAATGCAGAGAGCAATCATTCATTACAAGGAATAGTGATGGATCCTCACTATGTTTTCGCGCTTGCACCCTAGAATACAGCTGTTCGAAGAAAGATTATCAGGAACGTTGATTCAATTAACAATCAGATGAGTTGTGTGAACACAAAAAATCCCGTGCATCAATCGTCGAATTCGAAGACATTCGCGCTGTGAGTGGGCGACGCAGACGACCCAAGCAGACCATCTTCGGATAGAGCGGCGTGAGACGTTTCAGCAGCGACTGTGGTTCCCTTTACCCTGCGCACTCTTCCATTCAGGGCTTTCTTCACGCTCTGCCAAACGCTGTTTCTTGCATTTTGCGAGACGTTGAAATATTTGTAGACTGCCTGAAAGTCCGGACGTCCGGAAACTTTCAGTCCGGACGTTGTACAACACCGCTCGTAGGATTTGGTCATAAGGCGCGCGAGGTCGGGTTTTAGCGTCTCGTTCGCCTTTTCTGTTTAACTCGCTTCAAAGCCAACTCTGAGAGGAACTCGGGCAGCGGTTACTGTATTTACCTTTTGGTGTAGGAGAAGGCTCGGAGTCCAGTGTGTGCGTCCTCCTGGCTCCCACCACAGCCTCTGCAACGCGCTCGCTGTCTGTGGCCTCGCCGTCTACCGTGCTAACTCTCCTCAGCACACCCTTGGCTTTGCACACTCTGCTTTTCGCGCTTTCTCTCCCATCATTGTCAGCAGCGCTGATTTTGGCCGGTCCCTCTGCCGGCAATGCATTCGCTGTCGGTGCGCGTCCACGTTCCAATGCCGCATATATATATATATATATATATATATATATATATATATATATATATATATATATATATATATATATATATATATATATATATATATATATATATATATATATATATATATATATATATATATATATATATATATATATATTCCTTTCACCCATTTCGATATTTACGATGTCCTCGATTTGAGGGGTGATAGGCACACCTTCTGCGGCATTGGAACGTGGACGCGCACCGACAGCGAATGCATTGCCGGCAGAGGGACCGGCCAAAATCAGCGCTGCTGACAATGATGGGAGAGAAAGCGCGAAAAGCAGAGTGTGCAAAGCCGAGGGTGTGCTGAGGAGAGGCAGCACGGTAGTCGGCGAGGCCACAGACAGCGAGCGCGTTGCAGAGGCTGTCGTGGGGGCCAGGAGGACGCGCACACTGGACGCCGAGCCTTCTCCTCCACCAAAAGGTAAATACAGTAACCGCTGCCCGAGTTCCTCTCAGAGTTGGCTTTGAAGCGAGTTAAACAGAAAAGGCGAACGAGACGCTAAAACCCGACCTCGCGCGCCTTATGACCAAATCCTACGAGCGGTGTTGTACAACGTCCGGACTGAAAGTTTCCGGACGTCCGGACTTTCAGGCAGTCTACAAATATTTCAACGTCTCGCAAAATGCAAGAAACAGCGTTTGGCAGAGCGTGAAGAAAGCCCTGAATGGAAGAGTGCGCAGGGTAAAGGGAACCACAGTCGCTGCTGAAACGTCTCACGCCGCTCTATCCGAAGATGGTCTGCTTGGGTCGTCTGCGTCGCCCACTCACAGCGCGAATGTCTTCGAATTCGACGATTGATGCACGGGATTTTTTGTGTTCACACAACTCATCTGATTGTTAATTGAATAAACGTTCCTGATAATCTTTCTTCGAACAGCTGTATTCGAGGGTGCAAGCGCGAAAAAACATAGTGAGGATCCATCACTATTCCTTGTAATGAATGATTGCTCTCTGCATTTGTCGAAGAGCGGTCAATTGGTTGAGTCACAACTTTCGCTAGGTGGATACATCAGTGCGGTGACGCTCCGCGGTCGCGCGCCCTGGCAGCTGGGTGGTCTGTGACCAATTATTCACGCACCGATTGCAAGGAGATTTCAAAAGCGAGTACTGTAAGAAATTCTTTCCCGCAACAACAACGATAGTACAGAGGGTTCTCTCCACATTCCTATGAAAATTCAACTTCGTGAAAGCGCGAAATATGTCATACCTATTCCAAAAAATAACTGTTTTCACAAACTTGAAAACATTCTAGAAAACAGGGCGACGAATGGTATTTTCGGATTTTAAAAATGAAAACTCCAAGAAATTTTCAGTATTGACACAAACAATTGAAACGTGAATTTGCTCCTACATCGAAGACTAGAGGTTTTTAGTGTTATGAATTGTTTGTCTGAAGTCACAGTTGAAACGATTCATATCCAAATAATATTTTTATTGTTATCAAAACCATTTTTTCAGATAAAGCGATACTTATGTTGATCAAATTGAATAATATAAGTATTCAAATTACAGTGAAAATTCATATAAAAATCAAATAAAAAAAATTAAAATGAGTATTAAATACCAGTAGAAAAACCAAAATAGTTAGGAACCAAAAAGTTTCAAGTTTGTAAAATGAAAAAAAGTCGAAAATTCAAATAAACTAGAGTACACCCAGTCCCACATTTGACCCACTTTTCACCCACTCGATTGATTGTGTCAACCCTATATGCCTTGTTCCAGAGTAAGCCATGTATTGATCGAGAAGAAAGAGGGATCGATGCTGATTCCAAAAGTATCTTCAAGTTTGAAAATCGTCCACTTTGAAGAGAGTTATGATCAAAAGACGAAAAAAGCGATTTTCCGCGTTTTTTTTTCGCCTTTTTACCAAAACTTAGGGTGGGTATTGTATGGTCTCTCAGAGAATGTGCACATTCGCTTTGATCACCCACCCGTGGTATGGTCTTACAATCACTGGATATGCTGACGAGTATTGAGAAGAAATTTTTTTGGAAACCGTGTGCTCCACAGTATAGCCTCGCATTTTTTTACTTCTCACGAGATATGGAATTCTTCCATATTGTCATCAGTGTCTCCTAGTGATTGTGAAGATCACCGCCCGTTCACATTGTAAAGCATAAGTATATAGTTGTTATTCTGCATATGTAACCATAATGAGTTTTTTTTCAAGTTTGACTGTCATGTTGAATTGTTTTTGGAGAACGCTGCCTCATTTGATTGTTTGTCTTTCATTGTGCCATAGATGTGACAGTGAGGATATGTGAATCGTACCTCAACACACGACCAATAGTGGGTGGCTCATACCCATTGGGATTTTTTTTACAACCTAGCAGAATCATGCTAAGCCAAACGTGATCTCAGGCCAACCTGAAACAGTTTCATCTACAGTATAGAACTAACGGGAACTACTTTCGTATTGAACCCCGTCTAACAGAAACGATGCTGTCGCGACTATGGACCACTTTGAGTGCTCAAATGGCGCCGAAAAATTACATTAAGTGGTTATGATTGGTTTAGCGATTGGTGCAGATGAGCTCATTTTTCCTAGAATTGCCGCAGTCACAACAATCGATTCCATAGAAAGTCTGTCGCAGAAGAAATAAGTGTTGAAAACTTTACCCATTCTACCTGTGCACGAAACCTTTTGCAATTCCCTTGCCCTTGATTACAAGGAGGTGGCAGAAACTAATGGCGGTAAGAATTGAATGCCCTTCGAGGCGCATAGTGCCTCATAACTGCTCATTCATGCATTATGTTTTTTTCTGTGGCTGGAATGTCTGAAGCGTATGAAATGCATCGTTTAGGCATATTCTGTGTTGGTTTTTGTGAAGTATTAGAATTACAATGCCGTTTAATCTTTTGATGAGGGAAGCTCTGTGCAGGGTTTTTGTTTGCTGCAAAAGAAAGTGCTGTATCCAAATGATCTGTCAGAAGTTGCCAAATTTGTATGTTTTGTAGAACTATCTACAGCGAAGTCTACTGGACAGGGGATAAAGATTAGAAATCTGATTTCAATATCACGTTGAAATATTGTATTTTGTCTCCTGTGCTCATGAAGTTCACACTTCTAGTCAGCACTGAACCAGCGAAGAATTATGTAAGGACTGGAAGGGTCGGTAAAAAAGTATAAAGTTCTCGATTCAATACTACATTCAAAATCTTAGTATGTGAACGCTCTAAGGTGCGGACAGTCGCAGAGGAACCAGAGTTTTTTTAAAGACAGCAGACACGCCCAAAAATGGTATCGATTTAATGGCATAAATCAAAGGTTTGGAACTGGTTGTATTGGGAACTGACGAAAAAACGAACGAAAACTGTGTGCAAATAGAGGAACAACGGTTATTTTGTTATCAGGTGAAAGTGGACGAGTTTTACGGCGCGCGGTTGAAACAGCGAATATTAGCAACAAAACGGTTGAGATAGAGAAGCCGATATACTTTTACAGCCTGTACTGGAACGTTTACCTCGTTGGAAGCATCAAAAACCAGCCAAAGGGACCGTATTAGTATTATCAATCTGGACGAGTTTGCATTTTGGGGCGGGGTTGCAGAAGCTCAGGGGCAGGGTTGCAGAAATTTTTCGATTTGCATTGCTGAACTCCATGGTAGTAGTTTTGACTCGTTTTTGACGCTTCCAACGGCGTGAGCTGTCTACTAGGAGCCATGCCACTTCAGAAACGTAGTTATCTCAACAACTTTTTCGAGCGTGTCTGCTGCCTTTAAAGGCAGTGTTCACGATGAAAAATGTGTTTCAGTTTCGTTTAGGAATGGGTAGTGGAGGGGCACACTGAAACGTTGACGTCGAAAGAATGCATGAAAACGAGCCAGGAAAAGCTCCAAAAGAGCCCGAAGTCGCCACTTTGAGCGCAAGGCAAACCCCAAAAGCGCAACGCACGCCCACCGACGTGAACAAATGAATGCTCAAGATGGTGAGATGAGCGATGCTCTCCAATCACTAGCCCCGTTCTTCCTTTCATTCTCAACTTCTCTCTTTACTCAGATCGGCTCGCATACATCGGCTGCAAAAGACAAAAGTTACAGGCCTCGGACAACTCGTCCACCATGTTTCCTTACTCTGGCACTGGGACGCTCCTAGCCCACAAGAAAGCCGCTCCGAGCGCTCGGACAACTGGGCTAGGAGCCCCAAATCGTGATAGTCGCGGTGTTGATGTGCCACTGTCGTGGAAAAGCAGCGCCACTCCCGCGGCATAGACGCGGTTTCGTCGCAGTTTCGCCATACTATGCCGTGGTTTCGTCATGCGATTATCGCGGTTTCGTCATGCTATTGTTGCGGTTTTGTCACGCGATTGTGGCGGTCTTGTTATGCTACTGGCGCGGTTTAGACGCGTTATTTTCGGGTTTTTTTCACGTTGTTGTGGTGGTCTAGATGCGTTATTTTCGCGGTTTCGTCTTGCTATCGTCGCCTTGTCGACGCGTTATAATACTCCTATCCTGAAAGTTTAGGTTCTAGCAAAGTAAAGATTTGGCATGGCCATTTTTTTCGAAAAAATAGAAATATACTCAGTTAAAAGAGGAAGGTAAAGAAAAATGAAAAAAAGTTTTGAAATATTCATGAGAACGATTTGGCGTAGAATAATTCGATTTTTGGGAAATGTAGTGAAATAGTTGAAAGTATGATTTGGCAGTCGAGTTTGAACCAACTATTGATAAGAGTTGTGCAAAATGAGAGATCGCATTGTATAAGCTTATCCGTAGGACATATCAAAGCAAAATCACGCGTGATATGGAACAAACAGTTGATTTTACTTCACTTAATACGTGAAGACCGCGGCATTCCAGCTCCCGAACGAGCTTTTACTGATTGCCTTATCACGCGTGATTTTGCTTCGATATGTTCTACGGATAAGCTTATACAATGCGATCTCTCATTTTGCACAACTCTTATCAATGGTCGGTTCAAACTCGACTGCCAAATCATACTTTCGACTATTTCACTACATTTCCCAAAAATCGAATTATTCTACGCCAAATCGTTCTCATGAATATTTCAAAACTTTTTTTCATTTTTCTTTACCTCCCCCTTTTAACTGAGTATATTTCTAATTTTTCGAAAAAATGGCCATGCCAAATCTTTTACTTTTGCTAGAACCTAAACTTTCAGGAATTTCATTTATTTTTTCCTGAAGGTTTCCTTTCTAACATGGTTTATGCCTGGTGGTGTTAATTAAAAGCAAACCCACTGCCCCCTTCTATGACGTCCTGCACGCACGCACTGATGTCCTGCACACTTTCTACGGCGTTCTGTACACACCCCTTTGGGCCCCACTCTCTTTCTAGGGCGTTCTGCGCACTATCAATTGGGTCCCACACACTTTCTACGGCGTCCGGCGCACTGTTGTTTGGGTCCCACACACTTTCTACGGCGTTCTGCGCACTATTGTTTGGGTCTCACACACTTTCTACGGCGTTCTGCGCGCACCCATTTGTGTAACGCACACTTTCTACGGCGTCCGGCGCACTGTTGTTTGGGTCCCACACACTTTCTACGGCGTTCTGCGCACTATTGTTTGGGTCTCACACACTTTCTACGGCGTCCGGCGCACTGTTGTTTGGGTCCCACACACTTTCTACGGCGTCCTGCGCACTATTGTTTGGGTCTCACACACTTTCTACGGCGTTCTGCGCACTCTCATTTGGGTCCCACACACTTTCTACGGCGTCCGGCGCACTGTTGTTTGGGTCCCACACACTTTCTACGGCGTTCTGCGCACTATTGTTTGGGTCTCACACACTTTCTACGGCGTCCTGCGCACTCTCATTTGGGTCCCAAACACTTTCTGCGGCGTGCTGGGCGCTCCCATTTGTGTAGCGCACACTTTCTACGGCGTCCGGCGCACTGTTGTTTGGGTCCCACACACTTTCTACGGCGTTCTGCGCGCACCCATTTGGGTCCCGCTCACTTTCTACGGCGTCCGGCGCACTGTTATTTGGGTCCCACACACTTTCTACGGTGTCCGGCGCACTGTTGTTTGGGTCCCACACACTTTATACGGCGTTGTGCGCACTATCATTTGGGTCCCACACACTTTCTACGGCGTCCTGCGCACTCTCATTTGGGTCCCACAGACTTTCTATGGCGTCCGGCGCAGTGTTTTTTGGGTCCCACTCACTTTCTACGGCGTTCTGCGCACTATCATTTGGGTCCCACACACTTTCTACGGCGTCCTGCGCACTCTCATTTGGGTCCCACACACTTTCTACGGCGTTCTGCGCGCACCCATTTGGGTACCGCACACTTTCTACGGCGTCCGGCGCACTGTTGTTTGGGTCCCACACACTTTCTACGGCGTTCTGCGCGCACCCATTTGGGTCCCGCACACTTTCTACGGCGTCCTGCGCACACTCCTTTGGGTCCCGCACACTATCTACGGCGCCTTGCGCACTGTTGTTTGGGTCCCACACACTTTCTACGGCGTTCTGCGCACTATTGTTTGGGTCCCACACACTTTCTATGACGTCCTGCGCACTCTCATTTGGGTCCCGCACACTTTCTACGGCGTCCGGCGCACTGTTGTTTGGGTCCCACACACTTTCTACGGCGTTCTGCGCACTATCATTTGGGTCCCACACACTTTCTACGGCGTCCTGCGCACTCTCATTTGGGTCCCACACACTTTCTACGGCGTTCTGCGCGCACCCATTTGGGTCCCGCACACTTTCTACGGCGTCCTGCGCACACTCATTTGGGTCCCGAACACTTTCTACGGCGTCCGGTGCACTGTTATTTGGGTCTCACACACTTTCTACGGCGTTCTGCGCACTCTCATTTGGGTTCCGCACACTTTCTACGGCGTCCGGCGCACTGCTATTTGGGTCCCGCACACTTTCTTCAGCGTCCGGCGCACTGTTATTTGGGTCCCGACACTTTCTACGGCGTTCTGTGGCCCACTTCTGATTCACACCGTGCGGCGTTCCAAAAAGTACATCCGAGATCCCGCCGTATTGATTGAAGCGTTGCCCCGTCTCAGGGCGCGTTCAATCCTGAGCAAAAGCCTATCAGTAACAGTGTTTATTTCATTAGTTCATTTTTACGGATGAGTAAACGTCGGATGGTTTATAATAACATGTTTACGTGTTTTTGTCTTTCCTGACCCTCAATTTTGAGGTTCCACAAAAATTGAGCTACCAACTTCAAATTTTGACAGGAGCTAGGTGCAATCATAACCAACTTTCTGGCCAAATATGAGCTTTCTACCTCAACGTTAAGTGTTCCAACAAGATCGTGTACGCCAACTGAAAAAAGGAGATGAACCCTTTTCGACCAAAATGACGTGGTTTTGACAACTTTTCTCGAATCTCAGGTAACGATTCCGGACCAATTTTTGAATAGTTATTCAGCCTCCTAAAGTGTATTAAATGCAAAAAGAACGGTCTTCCTACGTTTACTCTGGACCCTGATACTGAGATCAGGGGGTTGCGCGATGGCGAATCAAAGCCAAATCTGGTGAGCGCTTCGCGCTCACCACAATTGCCGCACTTCTGTCGTGTTCATACCGCACTATTGACGTACTACTATCGCGCTGAAGTGCTATACTCGCGTTACTGCCGCACTATTTGCGAGCTATTGACGGACTGTTGTCCCGCAATTGACGTGCTGCCCTCGTGGTGTTGGCGAGCTATTGACCTGGTATTCCACAGCTGTTCAACCACGCTTCTACTGCTGCTAACCCAGATTTTGACTGTCGCTCGAAAAGTATTGAATCGCTCTTCAGCTAAGCCACTGATTGGAGTGCTGCTCATGCGCTATCACACAGCTGTTTAACTAGACTTGTACCGCTTTCTTTCAAGTTGTTCCGTGAACACCAACAACACAGATTCATAATGGAATTCAAGCAGTATGACACGTAGTTAAACGCAAAAATATTTCAGACTTCACAAACAAAGCACATGAGAATTCTTCTCGCCTAGCACCCTAATTCTCGCATAGGCACCCTAATTCACACAGTCATTTCTCATAACAAAGGCCTGGGGACCCGAAATTCACCAGATCATGTTTCGAAACAAAGGCTCCAAATACACAAGATCACGAGATGCAGCAAAGGCCTAGGGACCCTGATTCACAAGGTCTTCAAAAATAACAATAAAAACATGCTTCAACAAGGTAAGATAAACAACAACACAACAAGACAAGTTTGAACACCGGTTATCACGAGCTACTAAAATTAAGATCCAAAAATTCACGAAATCATGACCTTGCAGAAACTAAACTCTTCAACCCGGGCACCTGATCAACATGAAAGGGTGACACTCCTCCAGTAAATTCATTCTTCCACTCCATCATGCAGATTCTCGTCAGGACTGCCGCTGTCTCTACGTCCTTTCTTCTGAAAATACCATCTTCGGAGTAAACTGGGCCGGCTCAGACGCATATTCGTTAGAACCTACCGATCTTGGGGTTGGAACGTCGTTCGTTTCATTATAAAGACGAACATCATTCCTAAAGAATCAAAATTATATGTGAGGGAAGGCTGGAGAACATCACACCAAATGTATCCTCTTCAAAAAAAAAACTTACGACGCCCTTATGATGGCGAGTCAACAGTTGGCCGTCCATTCCGCGCTTTTCTCTCTTCGCTTGACAAGGGCCTGGCGTCTTTTCTCATTATTGTTTCCAAGCTGGACAAAGTATCTGAATAGAAAATACTATTTCATTTATAGATGCCATGACCAATCATGGATGGCCTTTGCGGGGACGGGAACGTGCGGGGAGAGATGTGCATCCGGCCCCAGGAGTGTCGGTCATGTCTGCAGATGCACATTGCGCACATAATCGACTGCGCGATACGCCATCATCACAGAAGCGCAAATGAGGGTGCAAAACTAGTTGGGGGGAGGCATCCAAGACTTACTCATAGAAATGAAAAGAATCATTCATAAAAATAAATATTTCTTTGGTTATCAGATATGCGATAACGTTATCACTCGTAATTTCCTAAAAATTCCATGAAATTTGATCGATTTCTGAAAGCAGAATCATTCATTTCTCACTTGAACTCTGAGTGCCCCCAACTAGTTTCGCACCCCGAGGTTTTCAGCGCTCCCAAATAAACGCGGTTCATTGCCACATTGCGCACTCATTTGCACGCAAACGCGGAATTTCACCAAATATCATATTCACTGCTACAAAAAATACGCAAAATCCAAATAAGCATAGCAGAATAAAAATAATACAACATAAGAAAATAACGATTGCAGCTAGAGATCGAGTACCAAAACCAAATACAAAAACGAAAATGTTCCAGCTCTACAGGAGTGTCACAAGCAAATAGGAAACTCGGTTACAGTAAAAATGAGATCAAAGTAATGGTACAGATCAGAGGTGTGCGTTAATGAAATTTATTTTTTTCGTTAACCGTTAATCGTTAATTTTTGAAAAAAAAACCGCGTTAATCCGTTAATGCGTTAACACGTTAATTTTGCATTTCGCTAACAAAACAAAGGAAAACATTACCTGATAACCACGAAAATCGATAAATAACCAGACGTCCCAAAAAAAACATGAAACACGTTCCATACCAAACACCACAGTCCGTACACTCCAAACTTTGAAATCATCTTCATGGATTATTAATACTATCAGCCAGAACGATAAACGAATACTCTTCAAGAATAGGAATCCCGACATGCAAAAAAGCATAGATGGGTGGAACATTAACGAAATAAAAATTAACGTGATTTCGGGACTTTTTCGTTAACCGTTAATCGTTAATTTTTGAAAAAAAAACCGTTAACCCGTTAATGCGTTAACACGTTAACGTTATTAACGCACAGCCCTGGTACAGATCTCAAGACTCATTTCAGAGAAATTATGTATCGTGCCACTTTGGTCGGTACATAAAACGAAAAATTATCTAACTGTTTTGCTTTGCTACGGATTAGTATGATTTGGAAATTTGACATTTGTGAGAAACTCGTTAAAAGAGGTGAAATGTCTTATGCTACTGATTTGGCATTGGAATAAACTCGAAAGAGGCGCTAAAAACTCAGTGAAATGATTCATCGTTGATTTGTCTGTACACTTGTTTACCAAACAGCAAAAATTGAGTGTGACATTGAAAAACCAAATCACGCACTTCTTACTGAGCATTTATGTATTCGTGTGACAGCAGTTCTCTTAGTTAAAACATAAATCCACTACGTGATGTTATTTCCACTTTCATTAATTGATAGTCAATCGGAAGCGAACGCGTCAAATAATTTAGTAATGTTTGAAAATCAATATTTCTGAATGATTGAGGTGGGAGACGCAACATAATTTTGCAAGGACCTGAGACTTGCAAAATTACCTAAACTGCAAGCGTTAGGTTGATTTCAGAAGAGAGGCGCGTGATTTGGTTTTTCAATGTCACACTCAATTTTTGTTGTTTAGTAAACAAGTGCACAGCCTAATCAACGATGAATCATTTCACTGAGTTTTTAGCGCTTCTTTCGAGTTTATTCCCATGCCAAACCAGTAGCATAAGACATTTCACCTCTTTTAACGAGTTTCTCACAAGTGTCACATTTCCAAATCATACTAATCCGTAGCAAAGCAAATACAGTTAGATAATTTCACTTTATTTTAGCAAAAGTTTCCTTTTAAAGGCACATTACACCCTCAGATATGACTTTCATATGTCCATGCAGTTGTGTAGTAGACCCCTCTTGCATAACACTTGCCCACCCCTTCTGGCGCCACCACAGTTCACACCCTTTTTCTTGGTTTCCAAACCCAATGACGACTAGATGAAACAGGATTATAATTTGCCACCGGCACAAAATTCTCACGGAAGTGAAGTAGTTTTTCTTACCAGAGTTTTCCATGAGTAGGCCCCAATATCGTGTTATCTCCATCACCGGTGAGGCTGTTTCCCTAATCCCTAGTGTGTTTAGCTTCAGCTGCTCACCTCCGGAGAAAGATGGTGTGTGAATGAAAACACACCGCTCCCAAATTCTTCTATACCCTACCCTTTATCAACTGGTTATCATCAATTTTGGTTACCGTGAGAATTTTGTGCCGGTGGCAATTTATAAACATCTCTAGTTGAACGGATGAATCGCAACCGCGTTTTCGATTTCCACTCCTTTGCCGGTCCTCCCATTTGGGTCAAACACACGACCCGTAACGCTTGGCGTACTCCCAGTTGAGTCCCGCCCTCTTTCCCCGGTGCTGGCGCTTTTCCAGTCGAGTCTAACACGCTTTCCCCGGCGCTTGGCGCACTCCCAGTTGGGTCCCTCACGCTTTCCTCGGAGCTTGGCGCACCCGAAGTTGGGTCCCGCACACGTTCCCCGGCGCTTGGCGCGTTCCCAGTTGGATCCCGCACAATTTTCTCCGGCGCTTTTTAATTGGGGTCCCGCACACGTTCCACGTCGCTTGGCGCACTTCCAGTCAGGTCCCACACACGTTCTGTGGGGCTTGGCACACTTCCAGTTGGGCTCCGCATATGTTTCCCGGCGCTTGGCGCACTTCCAGTTAGGTCCCACACACGTTCTCCGGCGCTTGGCGTGCTCCCAGTTAGATCCCGCCCACTTTTCCCGGCCCTTGGCGCACTCCTAGTTGGGTCCCGAACACGTTTCCCGGCGCTCGGCGCAATTTCAGTTGGGTTCCGCGCACATTCCCTGGCGCTTGGCGCGCTTCAAGTCAGGTCCCACACTGAAAACGCGAAATGCCGGACGGCACCGATTGCCAACACAGGCGTCAAATGCAGTGTTTGGTGGTGTGACTGCACAACACACTGCAGATGTTACGCCTAAGTTATTGATTCCACCACAAATCATGGTAGAACCACGAATTCATAGCGGAAACGCTATTTGTGAGGTAGATGTTCATTTGATACGCTACTAAAGGAAGATGTGAGAGAATGATCAACATAAGAACTAAGAGAGAATTATAAAATATATGAAACGTGAAAAAAAGAAGTAGCAGAAACTAGTAATGAATGGCTTATGCATTGTAACAGCTTTCGTAGTTTTCGCTTGAAGAATAGGCCGTCACCCAGGGATCTCCCTTCGTTGAAGCAAATAGAGTAGAACGGATTTTTACCCCCGGAATACCCGATATACGACAGATTTTGCCTCCACGCAGGGGATTTCCTCCCCTAAGCGACGGTGCAGCCGCAGGCTGCACCGTCCTAATAGGGTTCAAACTGATTTCCACCCCCGAAATACCCGATATACGACAGATTTAGCCTCCACGCAGGGGATTTCCTCCCCTCAGCGACGGTGCAGCCGCAGGCTGCACCGTCCTAATAGGGTTCAAACTGATTTCCACCCCCGAAATACCCGATACACGACAGATTTAGCCTCCACGCAGGGGATTTCCTCCCCTCAGCGACGGTGCAGCCGCAGGCTGCACCGCTTAATAGGGTTCAAACTGATTTCCACCCCCGAAATACCCGATACACGACAGATTTAGCCTCCACGCAGGGGATTTCCTCCCCTCAGCGACGATGCAGCCGCAGGCTGCACCGTCCTAATAGGGTTCAAACTGATTTCCACCCCGAAATACCCGATACACGACAGATTTAGCCTCCACGCATGGGTTTTCCTCCCCTAAGCGACGGTGCAGCCGCAGGCTGCCCTAATAGGGTTAAAACTGATTTCCACCCCGAAATACCCGATACACGACAGATTTAGCCTCCACGCATGGGATTTCCTCCCCTAAGCGACGGTGCAGCCGCAGGCTGCACCGTCCTAATAGGGTTCAAACTGATTTCCACCCCCGAAATACCCGATACACGACAGATTTAGCCTCCACGCAGGGGATTTCCTCCCCTCAGCGACGGTGCAGCCGCAGGCTGCACCGTCCTAATAGGGTTCAAACTGATTTCCACCCCCGAAATACCCGATACACGACAGATTTAGCCTCCACGCAGGATTTCCTCCTCCGCGACGGTGCACCGGCAGGCTGCACCGTCCTAATAGGGTTCAAACTGATTTCCACCCCCGAAATACCCGATACACGACAGATTTAGCCTCCACGCAGGGGATTTCCTCCCCTCAGCGACGATGCAGCCGCAGGCTGCACCGTCCTAATAGGGTTCAAACTGATTTCCACCCCGAAATACCCGATACACGACAGATTTAGCCTCCACGCAGGGATTTCCTCCTCAGCGACGATGCAGCCGCAGGCTGCACCGTCCTAATAGGTTTCAAACTGATTTCCACCCCGAAATACCCGATACACGACAGATTTAGCCTCCACGCAGGGGATTTCTCCTCAGCGACGGTGCAGCCGCAGGCTGCACCGTCCTAATAGGGTTCAAACTGATTTCCACCCCCGAAATACCCGATACACGACAGATTTAGCCTCCATGCAGGGATTTCCCTAAGCGACGGTGCAGCCGCAGGCTGCACCGTCCTTATAGGGTTCAAACTGATTTCCACCCCGAAATACCCGATATACGACAAATTTAGCCTCCACGCAGGGGATTTCCTCCCTCAGCGACGGTGCAGCCGCAGGCTGCACCGTCCTAATAGGGTTCAAACTGATTTCCACCCCGAAATACCCGATACACGACAGATTTAACCTCCACGCAGGGATTTCCTCCCCTAAGCGACGGTGCAGCCGCAGGCTGCACCGTCCTAATAGGGTTCAAACTGATTTCCACCCCGAAATACCCGATACACGACAGATTTAGCCTCCACGCAGGCAGGGATTTCCTCCTAAGCGACGGTGCAGCCGCAGGCTGCACTGCGTCCTTATAGGGTTCAAACTGATTTCCACCCCGAAATGCCCGATATACGACAGATTTAGCCTCCACGCAGGGGATTTCCTCCCTCAGCGACGGTGCAGCCGCAGGCTGCACCGTCCTAATAGGGTTCAAACTGATTTCCACCCCCGAAATACCCGATACACGACAGATTTAGCCTCCACGCAGGGGATTTCCTCCCTAAGCGACGGTGCAGCCGCAGGCTGCACCGTCCTAATAGGTTCAAACTGATTTCCACCCCCGAAATACCCGATATACGACAGATTTAGCCTCCACGCAGGGGATTTCCTCCCCTCAGCGACGGTGCAGCCGCAGGCTGCACCGTCCTAATAGGGTTCAAACTGATTTCCACCCCCGAAATACCCGATACACGACAGATTTAGCCTCCACGCAGGGGATTTCCTCCCCTCAGCGACGGTGCAGCCGCAGGCTGCACCGTCCTAATAGGGTTCAAACTGATTTCCACCCCCGAAATACCCGATACACGACAGATTTAGCCTCCACGCAGGGGATTTCCTCCTCAGCGACGAGTGCAGCCGCAGGCTGCACCGTCCTAATAGGGTTCAAACTGATTTCCACCCCGAAATACCCGATACACGACAGATTTAGCCTCCACGCAGGGGATTTCCTCCTCAGCGACGGTGCAGCCGCAGGCTGCACCGTCCTAATAGGGTTCAAACTGATTTCCACCCCGAAATACCCGATACACGACAGATTTAGCCTCCACGCAGGGGATTTCCTCCTCAGCGACGATGCAGCCGCAGGCTGCACCGTCCTAATAGGGTTCAAACTGATTTCCACTCCCGAAATACCCGATACACGACAGATTTAGCCTCCACGCATGGGATTTCCTCCCCTAAGCGACGGTGCATCCGCAGGCTGCACCGTCCTAATAGGGTTCAAACTGATTTCCACCCCCGGAATACCCGATATACGACAGATTTAGCCTCCACGCAGGGATTTCCTCCTCAGCGACGATGCAGCCGCAGGCTGCACCGTCCTAATAGGGTTCAAACTGATTTCCACCCCGAAATACCCGATACACGACAGATTTAGCCTCCACGCATGGGATTTCCTCCCTAAGCGACGAAGCAGCCGCAGGCTGCACCGTCCCTAATAGGGTTCAAACTGATTTCCACCCCCGAAATACCCGATACACGACAGATTTAGCCTCCATGCAGGGATTTCCTAAGCGACGGGTGCAGCCTGCAGGCTGCACCGTCCTTATAGGGTTCAAACTGATTTCCACCCCCGAAATACCCGATACACGACAGATTTAGCCTCCACGCAGGGGATTTCCTCCCCTAAGCGACGGTACAGCCGCAGGCTGCACCGTCCTAATATGGTTCAAACTGATTTCCACCCCCGAAATACCCGATACACGACAGATTTAGCCTCCATGCAGGGGATTTCCTCCCCTAAGCTACAGTGCAGCCGCAGGCTGCACCGTCCTTATAGGGTTCAAACTGATTTCAACCCCCGAAATACCCGATACACGACAGATTTAGCCTCCACGCAGGGGATTTCCTCCCCTAAGCGACGGTACAGCCGCAGGCTGCACCGTCCTAATAGGGTTCAAAGGTTCAAACTGATTTCCACCCCCGAAATACCCGATACACCACACATTTAGCCTCCATGCAGGGCATTTCCTCCCCTAACCGCCGGTGCGGCCGCAGGCTGCCCCGTCCTTATAGTGTTGAAACTGCTTTCCACCCCGAAATACCCGATACACGACAGATTTTCCCTCCACGCAGGGGATTTCCTCCCCTAAGCGACGGTACAGCCGCAGGCTGCACCGTCCTAATAGGGGTCAAACTGATTTCCTCCCCCGGAATACCCGATACACGAGAGATTTAGCCTCCACGCAGGGGATTTCCTCCCCTAAGCGACGGTGCAGCCGCAGGCTGCACCGTCCTTATAGGGTTCAAACTGATTTCCACCCCCGAAATACCCGATACACGACAGATTTAGCCTCCACGCAGGGGATTTCCTCCCCTAAGCGACGGTGCAGCCGCAGGCTGCACCGTCCTTATAGGGTTCAAACTGATTTCCACCCCCGAAGTACCCGATACACGACAGATTTAGCCTCCACGCAGGGGATTTCCTTCCCTAAGCGACGGTGCAGCCGCAGGCTGCACCGTCCAAATAGGGTTCAAACTGATTTTCACCCCCGAAGTACCCGATAAACGACAGATTTAGCCTCCACGCAGGGGATTTCCTCCCCTAAGCACCGTCCAAATAGGGTTAGAAACGATTTTTGAAGAGTTTCGACCTCGAAATTCACGGATAACAGCCGAAATCCTCAATGCTATTAAAATTTTCATTCTCATTAATGAATTGCGATCAGTTAGTCTTGAATTGAGTCAGGGGGTCGTGAATTACAATATAGGCGTAGCTGGGAGCGGTGTGTGCAAGTGCATACCACGCACCACAACGCATTATTTGACGGCTATGCTGGCAATTGGTGCTGTCCGGCATTTCTCCTCCAGTGTCCCACACACGTTCTGTGGCGCTTGGCACATTTCCGTTAGGGTTCCGCACACGTTCGCCGGTGCTTGGCGCACTCACAGTTGGGTCTTGGCGCACTTTCAATCGGATCCCACACACGTTTTGTGGCGTTTGGCACACTTCTAATTGGGTACCGCGCACGTTCCTTTGCGCATGGCAAACTTCCAGTCGGACCCCGCACAATAAACGGTGTGCATACAGTTCCTGATGGACGTAAAGGAGATCTACTCTAACGTTTGCAATCAATTCACTCTTATCACAAAACCACTCCATTTTTCTCAATTGGCCAACCGTGTTTCTTATCAGTCAAAAGTTTCACCGGACTGACACACACACACAGACACACATTTTGAAATTCAAAGTTTTTTCAATATCTCGAGAACCACAAAGCAGATTTTTCTGAAACTTGGGCAGTGTTAAGAACCTTTACTGCTCTACATTTTGTGAAAATGCCAAGTTTGGAGACTATCTTCCAAACCGAGATTCTATAACGAGGGGGTGTGCGCAGAAGCAATCCTTTTTCCAAATCAGGTCTTTTCCAAATCAAATCACATTACAATGATCGAGCGGTGCCGATTACCACAAAGCCATAAAATGCTTTGATTTAACTTTCATTTGAGAGCCTGATATATAGAAATGCAACTGATATCATCATTTTATGTCCTTGTGGTGGCAATCGGCACCGCTCGGTATTTGGAGTTTACTTGATAACTGCAGTCAGAGGACAGCATCACAAGAACAGGAAGAAAAAAATCAAGAATGACGCCCAACCATGACGTGGCGAATTGTTTGGACACGTTTCGATCTGCCTTGACACGATCAGTGTCGGGCGTACGTGCAAATTTCGAAAACAGCCTTGCCGTGGGCTAGTAGCGACAGCAAATCGTCGATAAAGGACAGCCGTATACTCGTGGGCTACTATAAAGTTGGAAAAAAGCATTTCGCTAGTGGCCCACGAGCTTTGCCAAAGAATACCGCGACGAAGTCGCTTGCGCCACTTCGCGGTATTCTCGCCCCAATCTCCATAGTCGTGGGCTAGGAGCTCCCCAATGCCTGAGTAGCTCAATGTTTTAGGGACCATTACTCCGTTCCCAGAAGGTCTTATACGATTTCAGAGACATCCTCTGGCACTAGGACGCTCCTAGCCCACCAGAAAGCCGCTCCAAGCTCTCGGACAACTGGGCTAGGAGCCCCGAATTGTGATAGCCGCGGTGTTGCCTGGCCGCTGTCGCGGAATATACGCGCCCCTCCCGCTGTATAGACGGCCTATTCCCACGGTATTGACGCGGTTTCGTCGCGGTGTGAGCGCTGTTTTGTCGTGCTATTACCACATTGTCGACGTGCCACTATCGCACTACTGCAGCGGTATTGACGTGCTATACATGCTTCACTGGCGCACTATTGTTGTGCCATAGACGTGTTGCTGTAGCGATATTGACGTATCGTCTTAGCGTTATACATCTACTATTAACCTGGGATTGTACAGCTGATCACCCAGGGTTTTACTGCTTTTCACCAACTCCGACCGCTGTTCACCATGAACTCCACTCGGAACCAGGGATGAGCGGAAATTTTTTCCTGAATTGCGGAAATCGGAAATCGGAAGGACTCTCTAAAATTCGGAAATCGGAACGGCAAAAACCATCGGAAATCGGAAATCGGAAATGGTCAGCGAAATTCTTAACCCTCCCCTGGTGATTGTTCCTGCCAAAACACTTGGCTTATCCTACTTTATTGATAAGGTGTATGCCCACGCGTACTTGTAGGCTTGTATCGTGACGCTCAGAATCATTGCAGAATCAGTTAGGTCCCACACACTTTTCCAGGCGCCTGCACCACTTCAAGTCGGTTCAACACAGTCTCTCCGGCGAGCGGTACACTTTTATTAGAGTCCCGCAAACTTTTTTCCCGGCACATGGCGCGCTCCTAGTTGGGTGCAACACACTTTTCTCGGCGCTTCACGTACTCCTAGTTGGGGTGCTACACACTTTCGCCGGCGCTTGGTGCCCTCCAAGTTGTGTCCAACGCAGTCTACCCGGCGCTCGACGCACTCCAAATCGAGCGCAACACAGACAGTTCCTCCGGCGCTCGGCGTACTCCCAGTTAGACCCCGCACACCTTTTCCAGCGGTTTGCGCACTCTAAGTGAAGCCCAGCCCACTGTTTTGACGCTTGACGCACTTCCACTCAGAAAATGCTGGGCAAGTTACCTGAGACTTCAACGCAAGTTGCAAGGTGGCCTCACGCAACTTACTTTGAGTTAACAAGTAACTTGAAGCGATGTTACGTGTAATTGTACGAGATTTTTGATTAATGTAACATACGCTTATAATAAATACACAACATTGCGAGTAACTCGTACTGCTGGTACATGTTACTTGACATGTACCAGCGACGTGGCTGGCACACTGACAAGCGACGAGGCCAGCATACCGTCACGCGACGGAGACTGCTCGGCGAGCACGACTGGGCCGGCAGCGGTCTGTCAGGCGGGGCCTCCAGCCGGTGTGCGGGGCCAAGTACCTCAAAACTAGTGTAACTGAATGGACGAGGCTGCCTGCATCTGAGTCATGCCTCCAGGGTGCAACGCATACCTCCCTAGGGAACGGCACGCCGCGTAGATAAGTTACATGTGCGATAACATACATAATACATTTAGGTTACACGCCAGTGCTTTATGTCACGTGTAACTCAACTCGCACCGTGGAGCATATATCCAGTGTTTAAGGTCAAATGTAACTTAAAGTTGTAAAGGCAGGTTGCCGAGAGCACATCTAAAGCCGAGAGCATTAGCATGTAACTCTGTCAGAAATTACTTACCAGTGAAGTCCCGCACACTCCCCTCGAGAAACTCACAGCGGGCCTTAAATCTCAAATTAAACCGTTCATGAACTCTTTCAGCAAGCTTTTATATAGGGAAATGATCGTGTTATCAGTACACGCCATCACACCATAATAACAACAAACCGAATGGCTTCATTGTTGAAAAAAACCACCGAATTTCCGTTCATTCTCACAAACACACACAGACACACACACATAGTTAGGCAAACATATGTAGACAGTAGGATGTTATTGAATAACTTTCCTGTAAATGCACTCAACCTTAGCTTTCTGAAAAGTGAAGACGGGCCTCGAATTCGAATTCAGCGCCCCACATATCCCTAAGAACTTGGCAAGGAAAAGGGTTCAAAAACATAAACTCCGATATTTCCGATTTTTTCCGCATTTTTAGCCTTTTTTTTTCGGAAATCGGAAGGCCAAAAACCATCGGAAATCGGAATTCGGAAGTCGGAATTCCGCTCATCCCTGCTCGGAACCAAGCAATTACACACCTAGTATTATAGTGCCACTTGTCTGAGCTTAGACCGCTGCTCTTATGGCGTTCTATCGCCTTCAAAGTCGGGTGGTACCTCTTTCAAAAGTCGTTGATTCATTGTACACGCGCAGCAATACGCGCTTGATACTTATACAAAAAAAACTGTACAATGAACTCGCGAAGAAATTATTCACAGATCTTCAGTTTGAAGGTTGAAAAAAATTCACGCAGATACCCCATTTAACAATATCACGATCCAAAATCGAGGATCGACAAGTTCTAGTCACTGAACTCCAGAGAGACCAACGACATACGAACAAAAATGTTTTTTTCTGATTCGGAATCAACTCTTCGCCTACTCCCGCTGCCCGACTGGTTTGTGAGGAAAATCTATCGGTTCTCCCTCGTGAACGGCCGCGGTCGAGATTACGTATCGCTGGTTGACTGTCTGGGTGGGGTTGTAGAGGTTCGAAGTCCGAACACAAGCGCTCGCGATGTCTGGACAACTCCCATCATTCAGAGGGAATTCTGTAACAAGTCATACTAACTATAGTGGATTGCCCGACAGCAGGGGTAGGCGAACATTCCATTCCAAGTCAAGAAAATGGTACAAGAAGCTATACAGAGTGGGTGTATGTAGGTATAGAAAAGGCAATGTGAGAAAAAACAATGTGATAAAAAAGCCATAAACAGGTGATCTGCATCAACAACATTACTACCAGTAGGATCTAATGCAGGAAGTGCTTCCCCGATCTCCTCAGTCTCACAATCAATCTCGGCAGCATCAGCGGTGTCCTGAATTAGACGGTTGTTGTTCCTGCATGTACTTTTCTCTGGAGAAAGCATATTTAGAGAAAACAGTGTTGGCTACGACGCATAGTTTTTGAATCTTACGGATCTGAAGACCACATTCCATAGGTCGACAGCAATTTGTCGACCAACGTCATTTCCAAAAAAAATTGAGGGCAGCATACACGGTCGGAAAAGTAATTGAGATAGCTACCTTAATGGGGTAATCCGGCTCTCACAGTCAGTAGAGCTCTCACACCGTTCGATCGGGACGGCTATGTACGGGACAGGGGGGGGCACGGGGACACATCGGATGTATTTTCCGACCTGATTGAGAAATGCAATAGATGCTTATCGACCGAGACTTTGACGGTGACCATATGCAAGCAAAGGATCGATTTGAGATAATCATACGGAAATCATTCAGGCATGGAGAACACGTCATTTGGGGGTGGCGTTCATGAGCGCGGCAGCGAGGGTCAGAGAGCGCTACGCCGCACGCACGCGCCCAGGATTACTCGGAAGCAGAGGTATAATTCGTGAACTATGCCCGAATCTACTCCACTATGGGTGCGGGGAGGGTGTTACGTCGCGAAGCAACACGCAACACATGCTCATACCGCGCGAGGCGTTCCATCTGGCCGCCGCCCGAATCGACTGGGAGTGCGCCAAGGGGCGGGGGAAGTGTGCGGGATCCAAATGGGAGTGTGTCAGGCTCCGAAGAAGGTGTGCATGACCCACTGGCAAGGTGCCTAGCGCCGTCGAAAGTCAGTGGGACCCAACTGGGACTGTGCCAGGCGCCGGGAAAATTGTGTGGGACCTAACCGGGAGTGCATGATATGAGATGACCGCGGGTTTTTAGGAGTTAAATCTCTGGAGGTGCTCAAAAACTACCCAAAGGCAAGTGTTGATTTGTGAGCTCGCAGTTCCAGAAAAATATAATATATCAGAGGTCGGTGGTTGTGTGGGGTTGGCGAAGATGGAGCAGTTTTTCAAGAATGCTTCCAAGACTTCGGAACCATGCTTTGTGGTTGAATTTTTCTACGCCATTATCCTTTAATCAAATTCCCGTAAAATAATAAACACACCGTGAGGCACGCCCACAATTACGCCACGAATCGGCGTGGGTGCACACGCTTGTAACATAATAAACTATTATACTAATTCTGTCCTGAAAATAGTACCTTGTTGGATTTACTTTCACTCACCATCCACGTTGCTCGGAATCATACAAAAAGGTTAAGCTTAGTTTTGGGCTATGAAAATTCATATCATTTGTTACAACTTTTCGTGTCCTGTAAGGAACCCAGAGCATGTGAATTGGTCTCCAACCGGACGATCCACTGAGCTAGAGGTAAGCGCGCCCTGATTGCAACTCCGCGACGCCTTGGGATCGAGCGCTCTGGGCTGAATTGTAATCTTCTGTATCATACACAAAAACCAGAAAACCACGCATACTTCTTTCTTGGCTTTAATCTGATGGCACTAATGCCCGCCTTTTTATAGTGTTAAGGGCATTAATCCCAAGAGCGTTTTATCTTAATTTCACTTTTATTGTATTGGTCACATAGCTTATACACTTCAATTTCTAGGCGCAATCCACTTCCCACGACTTGGAAAGTAGTTCGGATCTCCAAAGTGAGTGCACACTCCACCCATTGAAAGAAAAAACTGATTGAACCAAAAAAAAAGAAAGAAATCCGAACATTAGAAAAAGAAGAGAAGTTTTTACCAGCTGCTGAGAAGAATCGCTCTTCTCCTGTGTCCGGTGTTTCCACAGAATGCCCTGCATCACAACACGCGTGGTGTAGAGCTGAAAAGGATAAGCAACTTTCTAAAACAATACGCACTGGGATTGAGATGGTGAGAGATCAACGAAATTCTGAGTTCTCAGGACAGTAAGGATTACAACGACGAAGCTAAGGTGAGTATGCAGTGCTATGGATAGAAATGTTTGTATAACCCCTTTCTGAAAACAGACTAACTAAATTTCTGTCTATCTGCTTTCTCTCTCTCTCTTACACACACACACACACACACACACACACA
The DNA here is from genome assembly GCA_029168955.1 of Aplectana chamaeleonis. Classification (NCBI taxonomy): domain Eukaryota; kingdom Metazoa; phylum Nematoda; class Chromadorea; order Rhabditida; family Cosmocercidae; genus Aplectana; species Aplectana chamaeleonis. Next base: position 131,500 of record JAPDOI010000920.1, read on the forward strand.
CACACACACACACACACACACACACACACACACACACACACCCACACACACACACACACACACACACACACACACACACACACACACACACACACCCACACACACACACACACACACACACACACACACACACACACACACACACACACACACACACACACACACACACACACACACTACATAAAGAAGAAAATAACAAAATAGATATATAAAGTAGGCCAAGGCGAAATACGAGAAAGAGGTTAAAGATGAGGTGTGGATGAAACAAATGACAATGTTGAAAATGACGCTAAACGATGACGTGGCGAATTGTTTGGGCACGTTTCGATTTGTCTCGACATGATCAACGTCGGGCGTACGTGCACATTTTTAAAACTGCTTTGTCGTGGGCTAGTAGCGACAGCAAATCATAGATAAAGGTCAGCCGTATACTCGTGGGCTACTATAAAGTTGGAAAAAAGCATCTCGCTAGCTCAGAAATATGAAAACAAGTTACTTGTAACATAAAAGGCCGAAAACAAGTTACTTGTAACATATCTGAGCCGATGTAAGTTACTTGTGACTTATCTCAGGTCATTTAAGTTACATGTAACATATCGGCAGGATACTGCGTGTGGTGCGTCTCCGATATGCTACATGTAACTTAAATAACTTGAGTTAAGTCGCAAGTAACTTACATCGGCTCAGATATGTTACAAGTAACTTGTTTTCGGCCTTTTATGTTACAAGTAACTTGTTTTCAATTTCTGAGAAGACACTGCGTGCAGTGCGCCTCGGATATGTTACATGTAACTTAAGTGGCACAATATAAGTCGCAAGTAACTTAAATCGTCCGAGAAGATGTTTCCAAGGTTGATGTACGACGCACTCGCGGGTTCACGCTTACGACTGGCGTTCATGTTGGTTCAATCACACAAGTTTGAGGTACTTGACCCCAAACCAGCAGGGAAGACCCTGCACAGCATTTTTTGCGTAGTATGTGGTCTGTGTCGCGTGTCGTCTGAGTCACGTGATGGCCACCCATGGTGAAAATTTGAATGTAAGTTACATGTAACATAAGTGTAACTTACACGTAATATAAATTTAAGTTACATGTAATATAAATGTATGTTACATGTAATATAAATGTAAGTTACTTGAGACATTCAAGTAAGTTACATTTATATTACAAGTAACTTGTTTTGATTTTTCTGAGAGTGGCTCACGAGCTTTGCAAGAGAATACCGCGACGAAGTCGCTTGCGCCACTTCGCGGTATTCTCGCCGCCGTCTCCATAGTCGTGGGCTAGGAGCTCCCCAATGCCAGACTCAGAATGGAAATTTACGACTAAATTTTACTAGATTACGACAAAAATTTAGTAAATTACCAGAGAATTTTACTAGATTTGGGCAAAGATTATTCGAAAATTACACGTAAATCTCTAAAATTTATTCGAAATCTAGTAAATTTTACTAGTATTTTACTCGTATTTTCGCTAAAATTTACCAGTGTTTTACTAGTCTTTTTTTTACTAAAATTTACTGGTAAATTACTCGTTTTTTACTAAAAAAATATTACGGCTTCGAACACAAAACTTACCGGAACTTGCTCGCATTTTGGTCGTTTTTCGACACACTCATTGTATTATAAATAACGATGTAACACTTTATATAAATATATTTCATCTCAAATTCACAAACATAACAGTAACAGTTCAATATTCAACAGAAACATAAATTTACCAGTACCATCACACCAATGACCAGATTCACAGAAACGAAAAATTGAAATCCTATATACAGATATACACTGCGTCTCAAAATACTAGCAAAATCTCAGAAAACGCCTACTCAGACGCACAAAAAGACGCCCGCATTCTTTCAACAGAATTTTTAGAGCCAAAAGTGCACCTCTAATTACTACATAGTTAATTTGTGGATCAAGTATGATATAATTATCATTTTTTTCCCACACCAAATGTTAGAATCTTTCTTTTATGCTAGTTTCACACGCTTTTTCTAGCGATTTTTTGTGACTGGTTTTCGCCAGTAGTGGGTTCTTCAGAGCTTCGAAGATGCGTAAAGATTCACGCTAAGTACAAAGATATTCTACAACGCCAGAAAAAGATACCAAATCAAAAAAAAATTTGGCAGCGAGGGTTGAGAACGCCGAATGGCGTGTGTGTTACAGGGTGTTGTAATCAATGCATACGACAATGATGGTCTTATAGTATTTGTCACCAGCCGCCTTGATGGACGAGAATTACCATGGTAATTCTCAAGTAAGAGAATTGGGGACACGTCGGTTAAGGGCGCGCTTTAACAGCTATACTTTGCTGTTCGACATTTTGGGGTGGGGACAGGCCTTGTTTGTAAAGCCCTTTAATGCCGTCTAGACGTGTCTGGAGCCGGTGACACCTACGACATTCAGCGCTCACACCCCCTCACTGACAATCACTCCTAAATATGATGAGTCCTTAAAGCCTGATTGTGTCATTTCTTTGTACTTAGCAGGGACCTCGTTGCATTTTAGAGGCTCTGAAGAAGCCATTATTGGTAAAAGCTAGTCAGATAAAGGATACAAGGAGAAGAGTCTAAAACTACCATGAAGGAAATTCTAGGATTCGATGCAGAAAAAAAAAGATTATCCTATCATATTGTATCTGCAAATTAACTGTGCAGCAATCAAAGATGCACTTCCAGCACTGAGAATTCTCTTCAAAAATCACAAGTGTCCGCGTGGGCGTCGAAGTAGGAAATCTCATGGACCCTACTAAAGTTTCAATACATTATCACGCCAATAGTGATGCAGTCTCGACTGCAACGAAATACAAATCCGAGATGCTCACGAACAGTTAGCTCCTACTGCCTGCTTCTCAGAGAGAATGTGTTTTCTTCGCTCGTAATCACTGCAAATTACAAATATCAAAATACCAATGTAGGAAACTGTGGTGAATTAAAATGCCTAATTTCTGAAAGTTGGGCTCCGCCGAAAAGGTCAAGGATTTGGCATTGCTCTAAAATGTAGTGAAATTGCTCTATTAGACTTTGCCATCAAACTGATTTCCTAAATGTAGTGAAATTGTTGAATCGATTTGGCTGTTGTTGGTATATGCAGATAACATAATCATTAAATGTAGTGAAATTGTTGCAAACGGATTTGGCAGGAGCTCTATGAATTATCACAGTCAAATCACGCGTCAGAAGGTACTCTGGCGAGCAAATAAAGACAAAAACAAAAAACTACTTCCTAATTACTGCTGAACGAAATGTGGCCTTATGGGCCAGAAATAAGGTTTTTGAATGTTAATCTGCCTTTTCAGTGTACCTCCCACTAAGGTACCAGACCTTCCCTCACCGATTAAATAAAAATCACGAAAACGAAATCTAACACAATTTATTAGCTACTGACGCTATGTCTTCGTGTCATCAACGCTTTTGCTGCTGGACTTATTCTTGTTCTCATGTAATTCAATATGCGCTCCAAGAAAAACCCCTTCTGACGCGTGATTTGACTGTGATAATTCATAGAGCTCCTGCCAAATCCGTTTGCAACAATTTCAGTACATTTAATGATTATGTTATCTGCATATACCAACAACAGCCAAATAGATACAACAATTTCACTACATTTAGGAAATCAGTTTGATAGCCAAATCTAATAGAACAATTTCACTACACTTGAGAGCAATGCCAAATCCTTGACCTTTTCTGCGGAGCACAACTTTCAGGAATTTCACAACTTTTTCCAAGGGTTTCCCTTCTACAATATCGTCAATCTCTAAAAGTCAAGTTGTTTTTTTTTTGAGAACATAGTGGGGGAAATGAAGAAACAACCGCTCCGCTGCTAAGACTGCAAGATAATAGTTGTAACGCGGCTTCCTACAAATAAGATACAAGGCATATACTTTTTGAATTTGAAAGTCTAAAAAATGAAGAAATGAATTTAAAAATGACCCAATTGTACAGGGTCTAGGCACTATCCTTGACGGGGGGGGGGGGTTCTGGCGCACCTAGCTATCGTTCTTGTTGATTCGGGCGTATGGCTTGCGTACGGTGTTCTGAACATTAAACTGAGATCATGTGCACGTCCTATGATGTCCTGCACACTCCTACTGAGACCCAGCACACATTCCATGACGTCCTGCTCATCCCTATTGGGGTCCTGCACATGCTTCATGATGTCCTGCACACTCCTACTGATGTCCTGCACACATTCCATGAAGTCCTGCTCATTCCTACTAGGGTCATGCACACGTTTTATGATGTCCTGCACACTCCTAATAAGGTCCTGCACATATTCCATGACGTCCTGCACACCCCTACTAGGATCCTGCACACACTCTATGATGTCCTGCACACTTTTACTGAGGACCTGTACACATTCCATGACGTCCTGCTCATCCCTACAGGGGTCCTGCACGCGTTCCATGATGTCCTGCACACCTCTATTGGGGTCCTGCACAGGTCCCATGATTTACTGCACACTTCTACTAAGGTCCTGCACAGGTCCCATGATGTCCTGCACACTTCTACTAAGGTCCTGCACACGTTCGATGGTGTCCTGCATACTCCTACTGAGGCCCAGTATACATTCTACGTCGTCGGCCGCACTCTACTTTGGGCCACGCACACTTTTTACGGCGTTCTGCGCACTCCTACTTGGGTCCCGCACACTTTCTATGGCGTCCTGAGCACTCCCACTTGGGTCCCGCCCACTTCCTACGGCGTCCGGCGCACTTCCACTTGGGTCCCGCACACTTTCTTCGACGTCCGACGCACTCGCATTCGGGTCCCACATACTTTCTCTGGCGTCCGGCGCACTCTACCTTGGGTCCCACACACTTTCTTCGGCTCCGGCGCACTCTACCTTGGGTCCCACACACTTTCTACGTCGTCCGTCGCACTCTACCTTGGGTCCCACGCACTTTCTACGGCGTCCGGCGCACTCTACCTTGGGTCCCGTACACTTTCTGTGGCGTCCGGCGCCCTCTTACATGGGGCCCGCAAACTAACTTATGCGTCCGGCGCACTCTTAAAGGCAGCATACACGCTCAAAAAAGATATCAATTTTGTGGAATGAATAGAAGGTCTGAAGCTGTTAATATTGAGAGATAACGAAAAAATCGGAAAAAAGTCAACTGAAATGAAAATATAACGGTTCGTTCTATTTCGACCCAGAAGTGGACGAGTTGTACAGCATTGGCTGAAATAGCGGAGCTAGCGACAAATTTGTTGGGATATACGAAAAATTCCGTTGTAATCTTAACTGCCATACCGCCTATGTACTTCCTTTCCAGTTTTGCCAATATTCACGGTACGGGTGAGCCTCCAATTAGATTGAATTGAGTTTTCCTAGCAGAGGTTCGAGAATTGCTGACCACCCACCAGCCCGCTCGCTATCCGCTTTACGGAGGATTACGGTAGGTTTAAGTAGCCAAATGAAACTTGCCTCCGCAATCCTTGGAAATTATTTGAAAAATCACAGAATTTGAATCAGCACAAAAAGGGGTGCTTTCGGCCCGAGGGAGGGGGCGCTTGGCCTTAACCCTTGGTCCCGCCTAATTTACCGTGCCGCATTGAATTTGACCACCTACCCGGAGTTGAGCAGGGTTGTGACTCGGCCCAAGGTGGGTTCGTAAAAATTTTGGGAAATTTCTAAAGAAAAATAAACTTGGGAGGGAGGAGAGAGGGCTTGTGAATTTTTTAGAGAAAAAGAAGTTTGCTCCAAACCATTTGGTAAGCTTAATTGAGGTGGGAACAGCTGCACTGTTAGTGAGATTTCAGCGCGATAACAGCTCTATGTGTGTAGAGGCCGTCATGAAAACGTCTACTCAGGGGACATTCGGTGTGCTGAGTACAAATCAGACAAGGTCTATGTGTTAAAGGGGGGGGGTCGTGAAAATTTCTTCAAACTTTACCAAAAATTTAGTCAACGGAAGGGGTCGCACGTCCGCCAAAAATCGGCGCAAGGGCCCACTCGACCCTGGCACCTACCCAGGGTTTCCCGGCTGAATTCATTCTGCATCGTGTATTCACACACAAGACACGCACCGTTACGTGCAAATCTTCCGAAGTAACTTAACTGATCAACTGATATAGCGTGCTGATAATGAAGAACAAATAAAACATAACAAATCAACTGATATAGCGTGCTCATCTGGTCCAGATTCCGGTCCGCAATTGCGTCTCAACACGCCTTGCGGCCGCACGCGGTGGAGTCAGTCGAGTTTCCAGGGCCAAAGCCGATTCGATATGGCTTTTTTATACAGTTTTCTCAAATTTTGTTTGCTTTCCAGTTTATAAAATCCACCTAGAGTCAACAGATCGGCGGCTGCGGCGCCGGAAACTTCCGACTCAAACGCGCGCGGCCGCAAAACGTGTCGATACGCAACTGCGGACCGGAATTTGGCCCAGAGATGCACAGTACCTCCGACACTGGCAGCGGGCTCCTACGCCAGTCCGCTGGGAAAACTAGTCTCCCTTGCGAAAGGAGTCCTGGTTTTCTTCTGTAGGAGTCCTATTATTCTCCTGTCGGAGACCAAATCTTGTATGGTAGTTGAACGGAGTCATGGGGAGAATTTCTCATAACGTTTGCAGGAATCTGGCCAGAAATTGCCTATTTTTTCTTAATTATCGAAGCATGGATTTCACAAACTACTGTCGGAGATTATTCCCCACAACCATTCTTCCCTCACTTGTTATGAAGGAGGAAATCCGGCTTCAAAGCACACCAAGCAATCAATAAAGGTGGGGGGGGGGTGCCTCTGTGCACCTGGAGGGGGAATCGGCTCTCCACCAAATGCACACGCGTATCGTAGACCACGCCGGTTCGACCACTCGTTCAACGTGCGCGTTCCAGGTCAGCAACCGGAGCTGTTTTGTCCTGCAGAATACCCCATGGAAGCTATGCGGCAGCATGTCCTGTAGAAAACCACTTCGCTCTACTTTCGGTCTCCCTCAAGACAACGCAGCTCCTATAGTTGCCCGAAATAGTCGTTTTCTCGCATAGAGGTCCGCTAACAGTGTCGGCGACTCAGGAAGGTTTGCGTGTAACGGCACGCGTATTCTGTGTGACTACACAATGCAATTCATCCATCGCCTAACTGCGATGACAGGTGCTTCAAAACGAATTCAGCCGAGTTTCCCCTCCTCTGCTAAACTCAGTCGCCAGTAAACCTACAACAGACCATTTGGCTGCTGGCGACCCACGGGACCATAGAGGGAGTGACCCCGTCAGAGAATCGCAATCTTTGGACAGAGCCTCATCCTCTCGCAACAGAGCGCTGTCTTTCTTCACTGTCGCAGATCTTTACGCTTTTCATGAAGGAAATGGAACCAATGGAAGGGGGATTTGTTCTAAATCCTATTAATTGACACCGTGTACAGTTACGTCACTCCAGTACTAAAAAACACCGCCAAACAGATGCGAAAACAACAGATTGGTGGGCATGATGTCCAACCGTTGTCGACTTTTTGCAAAACTACTTAAACCTCTTTTCCGACATGATCTTGAAAAAAATTCTATTACTCTTCAAGAGCAGCATGAGCTCACTAGAGAGGAGCTACGGAGTCCAATCTGCTCGAAAGTTTAAATGATTGGACCCTGGCGCTATATAGCTGAAAAGCGTCGTTGTGAAATTATATAATTTGACTTCCAAAGAGCACTCGATTGTGTAAGTCACTTAAAATTGATTCATAATTCGAATTATTGGGGTTCTATCCAGGGTTGAGCAGGCCGTTGCGCCAATTTCGGCGGATATACGACCCCCTCCCCGTTGACCGATATTTGTAAAAATGTAACAAAATTTTTACGATCCCCCTTCCGAGATAAAAATTCCTCAAGCTTTTTGAGAGTGAAGAAGTTGGAAAAGGTTCAAATTGGTGGTAAAATTCGCGCAAATCGTACGAGTCCCCCCGATTTTAACTTTTTTTTCAAAAAATTTTCACCTATTTTACGACCCCCCCCCCGTTGCGCCGAGTCGCAACCCTGGTTCTATCCTACAGTGGTCCGGTGGATCGCTAATTTTCTTCTATGGTTGAGCAATGCAGATCCAAGTTGGGATAAGATTTTCTGAAACTTTCCCAATCTCGAGCGGAGTACCACAGGAAAGTGTTCTATCACCAATCCATTTTATCGTTTACATAGCAGACTCCCAATGCTCATTGCTACGTACACGGAGCTGCTATCACCCCTTTAATGGAAACTAATGTTTCCATAAAACTTGAATATTCGGCTAGCCGACAGCCGTCATACTTGTTGTGATAAACAGTATACTTTTGTAACAGTCTTTGCAACTGTACTCGACCATATTGCATGAAACAGTCTCCGGGTTATTGCGAAACGGGTGCGCGAGCAGAAAAAACGGGGCTCTTTGGCGAAATATAGTAAAACGCGAATCTGTCCAACGGAGTCGCTCCCTTTATGGTCCCGAGGTCCACAGCAGCCAAATATTCCGTTGTAGGTTTACTGACGACTGCTAAACTCAGGAGAGTTATTGCGGCACGAAAGGGGGAGCGGTCACCCGCGCATTCTGCGTCGCGGTCGATGAGCGTCGCGCGCGGCAGAAAGGGCGTCGACGCGACATCCCAGCATTCAAGTGAAATCAAGTTAACTAGCATGTTTTCGAGCATTATTTGAATTGCTGTGTTCGTTTTATGCCGTTAACGATAACTGTTTTGCCGTATACGGTGCAGATGACCCTTCCACGCGATAGCGACTTTTCCGCGTTCTCCGCGCGCGCGACACTCACCGGGCCGTGACGCGTACGCGCGCAGGTGAGCAATGTCATGGAGCCGGCACGAGTGGGCGTGGCCAAATGTGATACAACAGTGCCCCCCCCCCCTTCTGCGGAAGCACCCAAAGAGGTCTTCATAGTCACATTGGGCATCTCGAATAACCCTCTTAAACCCCGATAACCAATTTTTCCCGGCCACTAAAGTCCCAAAAGTGGAATAGTGCTCAAAAAATGATCAAAACTCACTTGTCAAGCGTGCTTCAGCCGTTGCAGGTGAATCCGTAATCGCGAGATTCTATCCAACCTGCAAGAATATTCTTAGAGTGTAAAATCTCTCATGGAATGCCAAATACTAACACTCTGAAGCGACGAAAACTATGTAATTCGACTCGCAAACTGAACGCGAACGACACGATGACACGGAAAAATATTATTAGAAATAGGATGCTACAAGGCCTGGTCTAAAGTGATGCACCTGATACATAATGCAAAACGTTTGAACCGTTTGCTAAAAACTGAAAAAGAATTGCCTGGAATTAGCCGAGAATCTGAACCTTGTCGCGGTTTTGACGCGAATTTACCGAGATGTGTTCTGCCGTGAGTCTACCGCGAAATACCCGTTTTAACGCAAAAAAAAACGCAAGTTAATCGAGGTATCCGCATCGAGGGCACTTGGTCAGGACCCTGATTATGAGTGGCAGCCTACTGCGCGAGCGCGACAAAGCATGCCAAAAGGACTTGCACATGACTTGCACATGAGTGCAAAGGAGTATCAAATACTGTGCAGAAGTGCACATCTAATCGAGATTTCGCATAATTGAGACATGGCTCCAGTGTTCTGGAAACTGAAACGTGTCTACAAGATCCGGATGCATTTCTAAAACTATCGTCGGTGCTAAATAAGATGAAACAAATCCAGACCGACCTAACAGAGTTGTCTAGTTCCTGTTTAGCCCCAAATAGATTGCTGGAAATGCTTGGGGTGGGAGCCTAACACCCAGGTCCACACCCTAATCATAATTCAAGGCTCCTCGAGTAAGATATGGGGAGCTGCTCTCGCGCCCCAGTGAGATTTCTCGACACGCCACGCAAGCGCAGCGCGCAATAGGCTGGGACGAAAAATGAGGATCTGCTCGACTTTTATCGAAAATGCTTTTTACAAATGTGAAACTCGAGTCATTGCTAGGATCCTCTTTATAACATAACGATGACTCTGAACAAGCGTCCACCACAGCTAGCTTCGTTAAATCAACTCCCATCGATTCAGGAGTCTCCTGGACCTGCATCAACCTTAAGGCATCGGCATAGTGGAAAGTCGGCGAGCGAGCGAGCGAATGTGGGCGTGGCCTTGAAAATTCTGCGGCGGAATCGTAGGCATCCCCGCAGAGTGTGATTTGGATTAGAGCGCGAATGTTGATCGACTGGAGCGCGGAAGTCAATCATCTACTTTCGTCTCGTTATTTCGCAGGATGGGCCGCAGCTGTCTTAAATCTGATAACGCTGACTGATAATGCTATCACGAATATGATCATTTTTTCCAATGCCCCCTACCCCCACTACTCTTACACCTTGATCACAAAAAAATTTAGAGATTCCACATTTTCAAGATCCATAAGGGGCTTCTCAAAAATTCAATCCGGCAGGACTCGCAGAAATTGCACATTATTCAACTTATCGTCTTTAAAATTACTGTCTACTGATGAACCAGAAATTTTAAAAGTGAAACGAGCTCTGCACAACATGACGAGGTTAGTCTAATACAATACCAGGGGTGTGTTTCAAGGTTTCCATGGGCGGAAAATTTGTGTGAAAATCAAACGCAAGACAATGAAATGAGATCTGATGAAGAATTAAGCTCCACTGAGATGCCTGCTAACGGGATATTCAACGAATGATAGACTGAAACTTATCCATTTCATGAGGCCTCATATACCATTATTAATTACTATGGTTGGTATAAAATCCTGGAACGCACACCAGAAAAGAAACTGAAGCTGAAACTAGGTGCAAAACTAGTTGGGGGGGGGGGCACTCAGGATTTACCCATAGGAATGATCCATGAAATTGAAGAATTCTTTCGTTATTAGATATCAGATAGCGTTGTCATTCTTAATTTCCTAAAAAAATTCATGAAATTAGATCGATTTCTGAGATCAGTATCATCCATTTCTCCTTTAATCCTCCTGAGTGCCAACCCCTAAAATAGTTTAGCACTCTGAAAATATAGCAGAAAGAAGAAATGAGAACAAAGGAGACAGAAAGGGGTCGAAATCGTGGACATTTAAATAGAGGATGGTATACCCTGTCCCAAACGAGATGGCAAGCCTAGAGTCCAAAGAAGCAGCGCGCCGTCCTCTGCGTCTCTGACATCATCAGCGACCTGAAGCATCTGGATCGATGTTAAAGTTGCCTGATACACTATAGAGACTGCAACAGGGTTGAGCAGCGTTGTGACTGGTCACAACGGGGGGTCGTAAAATTTTTGGAAATTTGGTAAAAAAATGAAATTGGGGGGGGGTCGTAAAATTTTGGAGAAAAATAGGCGTCCACGTCAGCCGCCACCGAACCTGATCCTAAAAATACTACCACAAGTTCCACTTTTCTTCAAATTTTGACTCCAAATAAAACTAGAATTTTTTTGGTCCTGGGGGGTCGTTAAATTTTGGGCTAAAAAAATGAAAATGGGGGAGGGGGTCGTAGCAGCGTCGAAAATCGCCACAACGGCCTGCTCAACCCTGGACTGCAACCAAACTTTAAAGGGAAATAGTGGCTTCAGACAAATTAAAACAGCTCGGCTGTATAGAGTTTACGGTGAAATCAACGGGTTAGACGACTCTATGCGCTCCGACCTGTTATCCATATCTTGGAAAACTTTCCCTGTCACGTGAAGAACAAAATATGTATCGAGAGTGAATAACACGAGCATTTCGAGAGAAAAGAACGCAAAAGAGCCATGGAGTATGTAAGAAAATGAAGTGAGAAAGCTAAAAAACGTGCTAAAATACGAAAATGTCAGAGACGCAGAGGGCGGCGCGCTGCTTCTTTGGACTCTAGGCTTGCCATCTCGTTTGGGACAGGGTATAATGGAGCACAAGTATTAGCAATGGAGCGCGAAACTTGGCAGCAACTCGCAAAATCGCTTGAAAATCACAATCGTCTCGCAATTTCGCAGCGAGCTTCGCCGCGAAATTGCGATTTCCGCGACGGGCAAGACACTCTGCGCACCCCCCTCCGTCGCAGCCTATGCGGTGCGGTCGCGTGCGCGGTCGAACTGCGTAGTGCTCCCCACCCTTCATCATTTCCCGCAAACTCGCTCGCTCGCAGATTTTCCACTCTGCCGACGCCTTTAAGGGGACTCTGGCAAAAACTCGTTTGCGACCCCGTAAGAGATTCGGGAAACTTTGGGTCGGAGGGTCGCCGATTTGGAGAATCAGTAGGCGGAGCTCGGAATCGGAGGTGGCGTTAGTCAATGCGTGATGGGTCGCGTGCGCAGTGCCGCCAGGCGACGGCACCGACGTAACGTTGAAGCCAAAAGCAAACCAGCGGTACATACGAGCCGTCTCGGGGTGGGGCTAGACCGATTCATTCCATTGTCAAGTGTGCACTCCTCGGGCTCTGCCTTCGAGTTGAGGGGAATGCGAGTGCCTGCACTTGGGTGATCCTGCACCAACATGGGTGCTCTATCCTGGGAGCAGGCAACTCTGACAGCCTTCGTTAGCGAAGGCGTTGAGCATCCCGTTGATCGAAAACAACACATACGGACGCCGACAAGAACGGTTGAGTGAACGGGATGCTAAACGACTGATGACGTCACAGAAGGGACGGGCCAACCCTCCGACGGCGAACGCAATGCTCCCCGCTTTGCGGAACGGGTCACCGAACGGGATGCTAAACCACGAGACAAAATCGATAACGCCATACATGCCACGTGCGCACCTCCTTCTCCTATGCCAACCGCTATACACTCACCTGGACCCTAGCCAAGTCTGCACCTTCTGTGCTCTCAAAAATCAATCTATTCTACGAATGCTCCGCCTCTTGCCTGCTCCCAGGATAGCGCACCCATGTTGGTGCAGGAGCAGCCAAGTGCAGGCACTCGTATTCCACTCAACTCGAAGGCAGAGCCCGAGGAGTGCACACTTGTCAATGAATTGAGTCGGTCTAGCCCCACCCCGAGACGGCTCGTATGTACCGCTGGTTTGCTTTTGGCTTCAACGTTACGTCGGTGCCGTCGTCTTGCGGCACTGCGCACGCGATCCAGCACGCATTGACTAACGCTACCTCCGATTCCAGGCTCCGCCTACTGATTCTCCAAATCGGCGACCCTCCGACCCAAAATTTCCCGAATCTCTTACGGGGTCGCAAACGAGTTTTTGCCAGAGAAGAGGCGGAGCACTCGTAGAATTCATTGATTTTTGAGAGCACAGAAAGTGCAGACTTGGCTAGGGTCCAGGTGAGTGTATAGCGGTTGGCATAGGAGTAGGATGGGCGCACGTGGCGTGTATGGCGTTATCGATTTTGTCTCGTGGTTTAGCATCCCGTTCGGTGACCCGTTTCGCAAAGCGGGGAGCATTGCGTTCGCCGTCGGAGGGTTGGCCCGTCCCTTCTGTGACGTCATCAGTCGTTTAGCATCCCGTTCACTCAACCGTTCTTGACGGCGTTCGTATGTGTTGTTTTCGACCAACGGGATGCTCAACGCCTTCGCTAACGAAGGCTGTCAGAGAAGACTACTGAAATCGATTGATTTCCGCCCTCCAGGCTCAAAAGGACAACCTTAAACTCGCGACTATATTTCCAAACCTCGGGCCGAGTTGTCATGGGCGTGGCATGGGCGGAGCGTGTAAACTCGTCCATTCCTATCGGGACCCATCGCCAATACGGTAGCTTCTGCCCCCTCCTTTAAACTGCGCCGTTCGCCTCCGAATCAGCTGTTTTTCCTCGACTGGACAGAGGATTCGACGTCTGTATTCAACTTTGCGGTAATTCTTCTGTATTCTGCTATATTTTCGTGGACATCTACTGGTCCTCCTGTGCTGGTACAGCAAGCTGCTGCATTTCTCTATCGTTCTCCTCTTGCTGCCGTACTTTCTTTAATATTCTGGGACCACTACAATATTGCGCTCTATTACTCTATTCTATTCCATCTACTATTTGGTGTTGGGCTGATTATTCATTCTTTTCTTTTTTTCGTTTGTATTATTTTCACTTATTGTTTACGCCAAACGTGATTTCAGTCTGCTAATTCTTTTTTGAAGAACGGTTTGCAATTCAACAGCAGCTGTCAAATCAAAATCTTCGTTATTAATTCTATTTCGGAAAATACTGTTATAACTTATCAATTGAATATTTAAAGTGATATGTATTAGTATTATTTGACATATCAATTTTAAATTGATTGCACAAATATTTCATTTTGTTCCCTGAAACTTTTTGGTTTTCATGAGTTTTCTGTTAAATTTTATGGCACATTTGCAGGAGCCAGTGCGCAACTGCCCTCCATTTTCCAGATACTTTCTCCCTCCCTTTTCCTTTCCACTCCTTATGTCTCACGCAATTTCCTGATTCTTTATCATTGAGACACTGGTAAACAGGTGTGTACTTTTTGATACAGTCTCGGTTTAACCCGACAAAGGCCCCTCTCCCTATTCGAATTCTTTCTGCCTTACTGTGGACATCATCGTCATGCTACACTGATCTGTAGTGCAGAGATCCTTCAATAGCAAGGAAAACGCTGCCTGCGAATCTCAAAGTGTAATTCTTTTTTTCGAAACTCTTTCTTTCAAGTTAGTGCTACCTCTGTGCACGAAGTGTGGATGTCGGTGAATTTGGAATAAGAGATCGATTTTCTTCTATCGTCGATCACTGGATGGACGGTAGCCGCGACGAACACACGTGCCACGCACGGAAGCGAGGAGATAATGATAGTCATGAACATCGATATCACGTTAGATCGTTGCGCTGCGGCTACCCCCCACCCAGTGATCGACGATACTTCTTTGCAGCCACCCTTTGCACCGATGTTCACCTAATTTTACTTGTTCCGTGTTGAATCTTGTACTTTCGAAGCAGGTTTTTTTTTGCTGAGAGCCGCGGCCGGCCATTATATCTTTATTATGGACGCAGAGCGGTTCTTTCGTGAAAAAATGGAGGAGCAAATGCTGCTTGCTATGCACTGTCCATCCAAGAGCCGTATGTTATTGTGTCCCTCCAATGTCAAAAATCGAGTCGTCTCTGATTGGACCTCAGGCCAAATTTTTCAATGACGTATCGTCGATCAGTGGTCGAGAGAGCGCCGCGTCGAACACATGTGGCACGCACGCAAGCGAGTAGGTAGTGATGGGATCATTACTTCCTCGCTTGCGTGCGTGCCACTTGTGTTCGACGCGGCGATCTCTCGAGCAGTGATGGATCATACAATGCATAGCATCTCCATTCCCTGCTGGGGAAGAATAGCATACGACCCTAGATTGCGACATTTTTACGGCGACTTAAACAGATGCTCGAGCTGCGGCCCGACTACCGAAGCCTTAACTTTTTTCTAATATCCCAGGTGGCGTCTTGCGGAGCCAGTCGACTCCGCGACAAATAGCTACCCTGCTGTGAGTGCAGGGTACGGCGCGGGGTGTGGATATCCACAGGGAGGGGGCGAGCAGCTCTGGGGTGAAGGGGGGGGGTCTGAGCTCCGCGGGGACACCAAGCGGACAATACTGAATGGAGGTATACTTTGTTCACCATCGACATGGGTCCTAATGACCCTTTGCGTTTTCCCATTGGAGGTTGGCGCAAAGTTGGTGCGCCTATGTTATAGCATATGGCACCGAATTTGCGCCAACCTTCAACAGTGAACGCAGTTTCATTAGGATCCATGCCGAAGTTACATTAAGTTTTTTTCGAAGAATTCGATCAAGATACTCTTCAAGTTTTACAAAAAAAAAACTAAACAAATAACACCTTGGGGGGGACTGGGAAAATCGCCAAAATTTTGTTCTGGAGGAAGTCTCCGTACCTCGTGCCGTACCCTGTGTGAGTGCCACTGGAGTTTTGATCGGGGCAGTCGGAGTTCGTCTTTCACGCACACTTGGCGACACATGGAGAGAAGGTCATTTATGATTTTTTAGAGAACAGCTTCACTATGTTGTTAAGGACTAGTACGCTGCAGATATGTATATTTCCGTGATCACAATGTCGCCTTATTCATTGTGTCAACGGTTAGTTCATCATTATGAGAGGAATAACAGCTGAGCTAAACAAGAATAACATTGGAAAATCTTATTTTTGTGAGCGACGAAGTGTCTCTCAGAGCAAACCTTCATTACTGACCACTAAGAGCGCTCCACTTGCAGTCCTCAGAACACTGAACACCCTGGAGGTGTGCTCCGCTTTTTCAGGACGCCAAGACTACGGTTTCAGTGCCTTAAGAGCGAAGCATTTGTTTCTCCATTTACAGCTTATTATTTTACGAGACAACCGTTCGGCGTCCACGGTAAAAATAAATCAGGGATACGGCGATATAACTAATGGCTAAGCCGCGGCTTCATTGAAAAAAATTGCACAATACTTTCTTTTCACAAACATGCTACCGCTCGGGTCCATGATAACGGTATAATGGCCGAGCCGTGGCTCTCTGCAAAAAAAATTGTCTTTCAAGTTCAAGATTCAACACTGAACAATAAAACTGGAGGAACATCGGTGTCTAATTCCGATTCCACCGACTTTCTCACATTTTACAAGTGAGGTGGCACTAACGTGAAAGAATGGGTTTCAAAACACGACTTACGGTTTGAGATTTGTAGCGTTTTCATTGCCAATGAAGTGTCCCGGTAGTACTGATCAGTGTACCATGATGAATATCCGCAGCAAGGCAGGGAGAGGTGAGGAGGAAGCAAATCTCTGTTGGCATATAGCGAGACTGTATTAAAGAGTTCACGTTGCGTTGAACAGTGTCTCAATGATACAGAATCGGAAACTGCGTCAGATAAAAGAAGAGAGAAAGATTTAAAAAGAGGAAAAAGAAGGGAGAAAATATTTGGAAAGGGACGGGCAATTTGCATGCAGCGGCTGACTCCTTCAAATGATACGTTTAATTCGGCAGAACCTCAACGAAAAAAAAAAGCTAGCTGTTCTAATGATCTTCTGCAGAAAAAAAATGCAAAATGATCCAAAGTTTCAGATTTCTGAGAGTATTTATATCTCCGGTGATTTAAAATAATGTACTGACGACCAATCGATGCTTTTAAAAATGAATTTGTAAACCTTTTGTGGCGAGGGTTGCAAAAGTTGGAGCACTTGGCGACCTAAAAATCGTTCTTCAAAGAAAAAAAGGAAAAGCTAGCTAAAGTAAAACCAATTTTGGTGCTGACAATAAGTAGAAAAAGGTGGAAAATCCGTCAAAAGCTCTGTCTAGAAAAAGTGAAACGTCAGAAAGAGCATGCACTTTAAAAAATAGTAAAGAATACTATATAAAGGGAATAACTGTAAGTAGCCGAATGAAAAATCCGAACCAGGCCCGACGGCGACGGTTGGGGGGGGGGCGAAACAGACTCGAATTATGCAGAAGATTGCTGTACCAGCACAGCAGGACCGGAATATATCCACGAAAATATAGCAGAATACAGAATAAGGGCCGCAAAGTCGAATACAGACGGCGAATCCTCTGTCACGTAGAGGAAAACCAGCTGATTCGGAGGCGAACGGCGCAGTTTAAAGGAGGGGGCAGAAGCTACCGTATAGGCGATGGGTCCTGATAGGAATGGACGAGTTTACACGCTCCGCCCATGACAGCTCGGCCCGAGGTTTGGAAATATAGTCGCGAGTCTAACAAGTTTCTGTTCCTTAGAGAGTATACCATCATTCAGATACAGAAGAGAAAAGAATTGGCAAGAGAGAAGGCATTGTTGACCACAAGTGAGGAATGAGGAATGATTTTGGGCGCGTCAGAATATCGACGCGCGATTACGGGGCACTTACCACCCGACCGAGCGGCGGCTGCTGCGAAACGGTATCGAGCGCGACTGGCGCCCTCGTCGTCTAGTGTCTCTGCAGAGATAGAGTGGAAGGCTGCCAGCTGCTGGCGCCGGCTCTATCTCGTCATGCCGTTCAAGGGGAAGCTCAAACGATGGCTGGAACTGTGAGGACGGTGTCGAATGACACTTCTTGAGTTATGGAGTGATTGACAAGGGGAATACAGTAAAGGGAAAGTGAATAAAGCAGTAAGTATAAGGAACAACTGAATTTTAACGTATTTTGCTGTTTGTGAATTTTTACGGAGTCAGGCACCTGTCTTCTTTAATTTGCAGTTAGAAAAAATGTTTTGTGGTGATAAATGCAGAGGAAACTGAAATATTATTCCAGAGAAAAAGAAAAAATATTCAATAGATGTTCAAGAGACACGTCTTCCAAGCACAGTGAGTATCAAAGTTCTTTTACCCCTGATCGTTACATATTCCACACGAAAATCGTCGGATAACTGCAAAAACCGCTTCCTCTCGTCACCACCAATTTTCTGTTCCAACAAAATATTGGTTTTCAATTTAGATCTATTGCAGCAATCGTACGATACCAGTTTTGTAACAAAATTATTTTTGAGTGTTTGGAAATTTCAATTTATTCGAGGTTATCCCACGCGAAATTGAAAAATATGCATTAATTTACGATTTCCCATCAATCTTTAACTGAATTGAAAATAAATGCTTTTGTCCTATTGTTACTCAAACGCATTTGTAAATGCTTTTCTGGATACAAATAAGACGGTTCCGAGGATATCCGGAATTTGACGGAATGATTGTACACTGGCCACCTGCAGAGGAAAAAAAAGACATCCGCATTCACACTGACACTACTTTTATGGCACCACCGTTCCATTTCATTTATTTTTTATTCTTCGCTGCTCTATTCATCTCTCTTTTCACTGCTTTGCTGGTCCTATCTTCCCTACACATTTTTTCATTGCTGGTTTCTTCAACCTCTTTATCCTCATCTTCTCCTTTTTTCTCCTCCTCCTCTCCGTCATTCTCCCTTTTGGGGTTTTTCCTTTTCTACTACATCTTTTTCTTCGCATTCTTCTTCGTCTTCCTCTTTTTTCTGTTCTTCTTCTCCTTCCTGATTTTTCTTTTTGCTTTCACTTGTTATGTCTGTCCTTTTTTCTTGATTTTCTTTTCTCTAGCTCAGTCATTTCACTTATTGTTAGATGACAGTATAGAGGATTTTTTTCAGTTCCATGATACAGATATAATTTAACGTTCAAAGTCAAGAACGAAGGGATAAAGAAAATATGTAGAAGTCATAGGAAAGAGAGGAGAAAACGGAAAAGAGAGCCTCGCAAGAGAGGAAAAGAAAGAAAGATAGAGAAAAGGAGTAGACACGATAAAGAAGTTGAAAGCAAAAAAAGATGCAGTAGAGAGAGCAGATAAGTGGGAAAAAGAGGAAAAACGAAAAAATTCAAGTGAAATGACGAAAAGAGGATGAAAGGGGTAAAGACGAAGAAAAAAGAGGAAGTGACGGAGGAAAAAAACGGAGATGAAGAAAAGAAGATTAGAAGGAAGTCGAATACAAGAATAGGAAGAAGACGGAGAAAAAAGATGATGACGGAGCAGAGAATGAAGAGGAAGTAACGAGATGAAAGTGAAGGAAAGAACACTAAGGGAAAGAAAGAAAAGAAAGAAAGAAAGAAAGAAAGAGAAAGAAAGAAAGAAAGAAAGAAAAAAGAAGAAAATGATGACACGAAAAAAGAAGAGAAAAAGGCAACACGAGAAACAAGGGAAAAGAAATCGAATTTATCCAATAATGGGTAAAGATGAAGAAAAAATAAGAAGAAGAATCCCGTTTTTCATTATCAAATAAGGTTGAAGATGAAGAAGAAACTTTCTGTTGAACCTGAATGTTCATCGTGTTCTAACCTTGCTTCAGCCCATCGAAGTCAGATGCTATCTCCATTTATGTACTATGTATGAATACTGGTTTGGATTTATGCCCACATACTAGAGTTGCTTAAATTTAGACAAAACTTTTTTTTGTTTTAACATCGTCATCAATTTCTGAATCACTTCTTCTTCTTTTCCTTTCCCCTCTTTCCTTTCTTTCTCCACATTTTCTTTTTCTCCTTCCTTTTCTTCAACATCTCCCTTTCCGTTACTCATCCTTTCATTCAACCCCTTCATCTTCTTCCTCTTTTCCTCTTCTGTTTCAGTCGTTTTTCCTCATCTTTTTCTTTCTTTCAGTTTTCCTTCTCTTTCGTCAACCTTTTTCGTCTTCATCTTATTCTTTTACTCTTCTTCTTCTTCCTGCTCATCCCTTCTTTTTGGTCCCATTATTTTTCTCTTATTTTCCCTTTTCAGGCCTTTTTCCCCCAATTATGTAATTTCGCATGAACCAGGGAGACATTACTTTTATGAAAATAAATTAACATCTCGTGATAGTTTAAACGAGGGGGGGGGGGTGAAATTCCTTTGAGATTTTGGTTTGAAGAGGTATTGCAATACGATTTTATTACTGTGCTTCTCTGGGACCAATTCCGGTCCGCAAATGCGTCTCGACACGCTTTGCGGCCGCACGCGCTCGAGTCAGTCGGGTTTCCAGCGCCAAAGCCGACTCGATGTGGTTTTTTTATACCATTTTCTTCAATTTTTCTTAGTTTCCAGTTTTCAAAACCCACCTAGAGTCAGCAGATCGGCGGCTGCGGCGCTGGAAGCTCTTCCGACTCGGGAGCGTTCGGCCGCAGCGTGTCGAGACGCAATCGCGGACCGGAACTTGGCCCAGATAAGCACAGTACATGGAAGGACCCCAAACAAAAAAAATTGGGAGACAATGGAGATTTAAAAAAGTCAAAATAAATAAGCATAAAACTATATTTACCGATGATTTGAAACGACTAAAATCTCAGCGAGGAGCAACCTAGTTGCTATGGATATGAGTTGCTTGAGAATAGACGCCAAAAGAATTCGTATCTAATATTATTTCATTTTGCAAATAAATGAGAATTGCAAGTAATTACTATTTTACATACACATTTTTGGCGCATGGCTAATTTTTTTAGCGTGGAAGTCTCGCTTCACGTTTATGATATAAGCATTAGGTTCATGGCATGAATACTTAATTAAAATGTAAATGTTGTCAATTCAATCGATCAAAACGACCGTATCACTATCTGAATGAATAAATCGATTCGAATATTATAATCTTCGAAATGCGTGGAAGAGAGAAGTTTTTAGCCACGCTACGAGGGGAGGAAGTATCAAAAAATACCTTCCGGGAGACGCTGTAAACTCCTAAGTAGAAAGGAAAATCGGGATCTCTTCTCTGTAGATCGAAACTCAGAATAACTAAGCCATTCGACCAACATGGTGTTTTCAAAAAGTTACACGTATTCTAGGGACATTTTAAAACACTTCCTTCAAGAAAATTCAAGAATTAATTTGAAAAACTATGCGAAGTACTGGCCAGTGGATCCACCTAGCCAGGGGAACGCAATGGCCTCAATTGCTCACGTGATATTCAGAACAATTACGAAATTCTCTATCAAAGTCGCTGTCTCATCTTTGTATTGTACCCATCACACAGAGGAGCGGCTGGCGGCGGGCTCGTTCGGCAGCCGGGCCGCTGACCACTCTCCGTCTCTGCGCGCTGACTCTCTTTCTCTGCCGCTGCACTCATCGCGCGAGAGAGAGGCCGTCGCGCCGCCGTGGGGTGGTAAGTGACCGAAGACGTCGACGCGCCCGTCGCGACGCGCGCGTCTGCGTCGCAGTTTGTCACGTTGGAGCGCGTTCAACAAGGTGTGGCACAGTTTGAAACGTGAAAGGGCGGGAATAATTAATTTCCCAGCGCTGAACATACAGCTCACTAGGTTTAGCTATAGTTATAGACTACAAAGCAAAGATTATATGGAGCAAACTGCGGCATCAGTGTCTTATCCTTTTTCACTGGCTGCTCAAAATCAATTTACCTGGAAAAAGAGAAGAAATCAGCAGTTTTCATAAATGTTTGAAGTTCCTAAATCTCCCAGATGATTTCTTATAAGCGTTTTTGAAGCTTCGCGGAAGGGAAGGGTACCCCATCAGATAATTTATAGTGTGTTTTATGAGAAAAATTTAAGATTCGGCTCAAAACTTTCAACTGGGGGTTTTTCAGTACCTAGGTACTTCTTTCAGAGTGAGTCAAGGCAGCTGCGATGGGCAAATTCGGACGTTACATTCACAAAAGGTTCTAGAAAAGTACATTCTTCCATTTGGAATGGCCAGTTTGACCAAAAAGATTTCCCTTGTTAGTTTTAGTATGCTCGTGATAGCGGTGGGGTTCATTCACTAACTCCAACAGCTTGGATGGCGGTGGCGGCCACAGACAGGCTGTCTTTCGTGCCATCGAAAAGTGCAAGTTTCGAGGGGAGGTATACTTCTGGCTACAAACAAAGCTTTGCGTCGTCGGCATTCTAGTATATTTGCCCCTCCAGGTTACTTTTATGCCAAATGGATCAAAGCAGATGGCTGAAATGACGATCACTAACGAGTCGGACAAGAATATCATGTTTAAAATGAAGAGTACGAGGCCTGGAATGTTCAAGATGCGACCGGTTTACGGTGCTATTGCACCGAACGATAAGATCAGTTGTCGTATTCTGAGCGGGTCATCAAGACGCTAATCTAGTTTGGAGAGAGGGCACTAAGGATTCAAGACAAAGTGAAATGGAGGACTTATCGAATTCCGATGTCAGACTTTTTCTCTCTCTCATAGAGCCGTCATCGCAAGAATCATCTACATCAGACGGCGGACGGAACGAGCTGGTGCGGCTGTCGAAGCACCCTGAGCATAGGCTGGTTGGGGTGGAGACAGACCTCTTTGAAATCGATATTTTTACAACATCATTGATTATTAATTTTGGTAATTTTTTTGGTTGATTTCCTGAATATTCACATTTCCTGAATATTTTCAGAACGAATTTCAAAAAACTAGCCGTTATTCGATCATAAGAATTTTACCCTTGAAGATGGGTCTTTGAAAGTGCTTGTTTCTGAAATTTTCATAAAATACTGCGTCAAACAACGCTTTCGACTTGAAAATACCCACACGATCTTTCAGCCGATTTCAGTCTGTGGGATACCATTTCTTCACTCGAAGCAATCAGTTTTTTTGCATAAAACTTTTTTGCCCCTGAAAATGGACTTCTGGTAAAGGTTGTTCCCGAAATCTGATGTGATTACGCGTCGGGATTTCCACGATCTTCCAGCCAACTTCAGTTTAGGAAATAGATTTTTTTGGCTCAAGTGTATCATTTTTTGGCTGGTAACTTTTTTTACGCTCAGAGATGGGCCTTTCGCAAAGACTGTTTTTGGAATTTGCCATGGAATTCTGCGTCGACTGGTGTTTGTTAAATGGTAAAATATTTCCCCGATTCTTGAGCCTATTTCATTTGTGGAATACCGTTTTTTTTGCCTATAACTCTTTGCCTAGGTTGTTTATCCTCTGTTTCCGAGTGTGATTTATTTCCGTTCGTCGGGTGCGTCTGCGTGCGTACGCTGTGTCTCCTTCTTCCCACAATTTCTCGCTGTCACTACCCTCGCTCCGCACAAGCGCACGAGGGAACAGGGTAAATATGGCTCGGAACCAGGAGATACGTGCTATATAAGATAGCCAGCTCGGTGGAGCCGCTGTTGAGAGCGGTATTTCATGAGAATTCCAAAAACGTCTTTCATTGAGGTCTATATTTAAGAGTATAAAAGTTGTGAACGAAACATTGATAGTTACACCCATCCCGCCTTGAAAATGATTTGCACGAATGTCGGCCCACTTTGATTCTTTTTCGGGACTTTGCCCCAGACATAGCCGTTTCTCCAGCGTTTCAGGTTCTCCCTTTAACTGGACCAGAGGTGGAGTTTGTTGGAGAATCCGGCTCGATTCAACGAAGCTATGACCCTGAGGATGCGCCCTCAAAAACAGGCTGTACTCAGACTTGTGCTCCGCCAGACTGAACAGATTTTAACCATTAAGGGGTCTGCAGAGTTGCAGTGTCCGGCGACTCTTCGCCAAGCGTCAACCTTGACGCGGCGACAAAAATGTTTCCAAACATTATTGTCGCGGCGTCGGTTGCCGCTTGCTGGCAGTGACACAGTGTCGTCGCGGCGTCAATACACTCTGCGGTGCCCCCTCGTCGCCCTTCACGCCGCGTCGGTCGCCATCGTCGCCGAATGTAACCAATATTGCATCACCCAGCTCTGTTCGTCGCTTTGAGCAACGCCTCGACTTCAACGACCCCTTATGCGAGTTCATTTTCGAATGCACCCGTGTTTTTCTTCTTCGAATGCGATCTCGCACCTATCCCACCCCTCCAAAAGAGGTCCAGTGTGTTTTCTACGCGCCCGAGTCGATCCTCTCCTCTTTTTACGAGAAAATTCCAAAATGCCACATTTTAGTAAAAATCGTACAAATTTTAGTAAATTACCACTGGAGTTGATCATTTACAGTAAAATTTAGTAGTAAATCTCTGGTAATTTACTGAATTATCGCCACTTACAGAGATTAGTGGAAAATCTCTGGTAAAAAGGTCGTAATTTAGTAAAAAAAACCCATTTACCAGAGATTAGCCGAAAATCTCTGGTAAAATTGTCGTACTTTTTAAACCTGAGGAGTCATTGGAATCTGCATGGGGCCGTTTTCAGGATAGGCTGAGAAACAGAAAAACGTTTAATATCGTGAACACTGCCTTTAATTAAACGAAGTCTAGCCACTTGCGGCGTTACCTTAGCATGGAGAACCCTAACTTGTTTTTTAATGTGCTTGAAGGGCCGTTTTTTTCGGAATTTGAAGCATTTGATGCCCCATATCTTCAGAGTAATGCGTCGGTGAACCAAAAAAATATTTCTACGTTTTCTGGCGAGCCCATCCAATGATTCAAACCCAAAAGACGGTAATTAGTTCCCAGCGCGTACGATGCCTTTAAACCACTTTAGTGAGACCCCCTGTGGTGTGCTTCATCTATCAAGAAATCACATCTAGGCAGTAGTGATTACGAACATGCCTTCATGCACTCTATGGGACACCAGCGTAAAATGAACCTCTGCTCCGTCATGAGCAGACAATGAAACATGCCCTTCACCGCAGCATTTAGAAAAAATATTTTTTTGAATGATTTTCTTCTTGCCTACATAAAACCTGTCTCACAGACTACAGTTTTTTACGAAGACGAAGATAAGTCAGTTGGGCGGAGTGTAAAACGTCCATGTCCACAATTTCCTATTCTTCGCTCCGAAAATTTTCAAATAACTAGCAAAACAGTTTGCTCTATCCACCTTCGACCCCAATTGGGAATCATTGTAGCGTTCGTACGATTCCATTTTTGCAGTCACATCACTTTCGAGAGCTCGAAAATTTGTAATAATGTGAAGTTATATCGATTGCCCGTTCCGAAAATCGAATTTGTGCGATAATTTTTGAACAGCCTTTGATAAAACATTGTATGGAGCACATGTTTTCTGTATCAAGGTCAGGCAAGTTAGGAAGTAAAACGAAAGATTTCGATTCAATCCGAAAATTTTGGGATTCAATGTAGACTTTCCTATATGTCGCGCATAACTTAAAGGCAAGATTCTCGATAAAATCGGATGTTGTGCTATCCCCATGGAGTGGTAGATCTGACCATCAGAAAAGCGAAAATAGGTAAAAAATTGGAGAAAAAACGCTCTGGAACAAGTTATTGCTTGGTGTCCTCCCGCTTCCAACTATCAAGATTCGTGCAAACGCCTGTTTTGTCAACTTTTATTTTGCTTCTTAAAGGCAGTGTCCACGATAAAAACCATGTCTGATTTTTTTGGTGGAGATCGGCAGCTGCGGGTCCTAGCGCAACCTTAACGTTTAAAAAACTAAGAAAAATGAGCTTGGAACGGTCCCCTACGGCCCCAAAGTTGGACACCCGTCAGCTCGTCACACCCAGATGCACTTTCCACGCCCACCGACGTGAACAAATGAATGCTCGAGATTGTGAGATGAGCGATGATTTCCGATCAATAGCCCCGTTCTTCTCTTCATTCTCAACTTCTCTCTTTACTCAGGTCAGCTCGCCTACATCGGCTGCAAAAGACGTAAGTTACAAGCCTTAGACAACTCGTCCGCAATGTTTCCTTAGCTCAATCTTTGAGGGACCATAACTCCATTTCCAAAAGGTCTTGTACGATTACAGAGACATCATTGAAATCAGCATGGAGCCGTTTTCAAGATGGGCAAAAAAACAGTAAAACGATTTCCATCGTGAACACTGTCTTTAAGTAATTTCTGAGCATCTCTGGAGACTATTGACTACTTTAACAGCAAGATAAAAGGCGGATAAGCAGGCATTAATAAAAATCTCGTTAACTAGGGGGCCGGCCGACACCAGTAATTAGCCGTTATACTTAGTTTTTGAGCGGTTTTCAGGCGAATCACCGGGTTTTTTCACTTATTTTTATTTTTGTGATTACCAAATCTACATTCTCATGACAAGAGCTTGAAAGCCGTTTTCATCGCGAACCCTGCCTTTAAAGGCGTCGTTCACGATGAAAATCGTTTCTGAGTTTTCAACATATAGTTGAAGGCTGGTACCCTATACAACAACAATGTTGAGAGAACCGCGAAAAAAGTTACTGAAAACTGCTTTTCCGAACCCCTTTTTCTTCGTTTTTAGACCCCATTCAACGAATCGACTCATGAGAAAGGAAGAGTCGATCGCTACGAATCGCTGTATTGACCCAAGATCTCCCGATCGAATCCCGTTCATCTTACTTTTAGCTGATTGTGAGTTTCAAAGGAGAGAAGCTTGACCGAATGATATATCACAAAAAGGCCCACTTGAGCATAGGTTCGTTGGGGTGGAGACATTGGTCCGAGAGGTAAAGGTTGTTTAATACACCTAAACTGTGGTACCGCCGTAGTGACCTGTTGATTTCGATCAATACCAGCAGCGGAGCGGTGGGCCTCGGTGAAATATAACTAGTGATAAGGAGGTTCCGACGAAAAAGCCACAGCTCCGCGCTGTGATAATCGAAATCAACAGGTCACTACGGCGGTACCAGAGTTTAAGTGGGGAATGGTGAAAGTTCCCTATAGACTTGCAACTTTAGAATTCGACGTTTTCTTGATTCTCTTTTTCTTGCATTCAATATTTTTTTTATTTTTAATCACTAATTTTGAAAAAAATTTTCGTCAGATGACCTCCTTTAGAAAATCACCATTCTCAATGAAATGATCTGTCTAGGTCATGAAAAATTTTCTTTGAGCTGTCTCGGAGTCAAATATTTTCGAGAATTTTTTCCAAGCGATTTTTGAAAAACTACAATACAGGCCGTATCTTTTGCGTTTTGGACGAAAAAGACGCGAAAACGCGTCTTTTGCATCCTTTTCTCATAACTCCGTTCAAAGTGGTCCATTCTGGAATCTGAGGAGATGCTTTGAATCACCATTGAGAGTTTTTCCTTTTGAGCCCTCACATGTCTTACACTGCAACAAGACATATAGGTGTGACACAATCGAGTGCGCGAAACGCGAAGGCGGATTTGGTGTCGGAGGATTGAATGTGTTTATATAACTATTGTGTATATTCTAGTGGAACATTCTGAAGGGATTTCGACTGGATTAATGAGATATAAGTTTCCATTTCTACCATTTTCAAGTATCCATATTTGAATCATTTCCCGGGTCACAATCTTGGCGCAAACGGTATTAATTGGTAGCGGGCATTTTGTGCCCGAGCGAAGCACGATGACTGTGTCTGCCGGGGGCGGGGGGGGGGGGGCGAAAAAACGCTATTTTAGCACATCCCAAAAAGGTGAAAAAATCAAAATCCCCGGATCGGGCTAATGAAATGCTTATTTGAAAGAGCATCACAAAAGTAGTCTATTGCTCGACTCTCAGGATCTCAGGGTGGATGTCTCGTGCAATTTCTAAAGGAAAAGGAATTTTCTGCGAACTACTCGGTAAGCTAAAATGAGGTGGTGATGGTCGTCCTCTGATAGTGAGATTACACAGCGAGAACATCTGTGTCTGCAGAGGCAGTCATGAAATTCTAGCTTACGGAGGGTATGCGACAGTTTGGACAAATTTTCAGGTTTCAGTCAATTTCCTACATATTAGGGGTTATTCGGTGTGCTTAAATAGAAATTGATGTCTATTTGTCGAGGGGGATCTTGAATTTTTTTTCGAAAATCCTCTAAATTAGGTCATCAAGGGGTTGTAGCTCCTCCTAAGATTGGTGCACTGGCCCAATCAACCCTGACGGGATGTCAATCGACAAGGGATAAATGCACGCTTGAATTGCTCCAAACATCCCAGCGGTTGTTGTAGAATACCATCCCAGGAAACAATTAGCGATAACGTTATCACATAACATCCTATGACATTATATCTGATAAAGGTAGGAATTTTTATTCTCAAAAACGACTTTTCTCATTTTCATGGACAATCTTGAGTGTCCCCCTACTAGTTTTGCACCGAAATTTGGCCAAATCACAAATGAAAATCAGAACACTTTTGGAATTTCGGATCAAAATGAAACTTCCAGAAGGATCGGTAAAGGATCAGATGCCAGGATACCAATAGAAAAAAATGAAACAAAACGGGACACGAAATAAAAGAATCGAGCGCACACTATCAGTAACAAAAAGAGGAATGGCGGCTTTCGCAATATTTGAGCCACAGATGTGTGATAAAACACGCTGTGCAATTGCGTACATTAGCCGTCGCGGCCAATAGATGGGTTGTCTCGACCAACCCACATTTTGCGTACGTGAATCAAAGGTGGTGGGTTATCCAACCCAAACCCATTTTTCCAACCCAGGTCTGCAAAACCCAGGTCAGGCGCTAACCCATTTTTCAATGATGAATCCGGCCTCAGGTCGATCGGTCTCATCTGAGCCGAAAACGGGACGGCGGCGATTTCGGGTCGTTATAAGCCAAAATCACCGGGCTGTCGCTAGGCGTAGAGAACCTCCAGACCAGTCGTTACTGTTTTAAAAGAGTCTACACTAAGAGCACTTGTTAACGCCAATGTTTTGCGTCTTAGAAAAGAACGGTTGCTGGGTATCCAGGGGCGTCAAAAAGGCGGAAAAACGCTGTTTTAACACATCTGAATGGGGGGGGAAAATGGAGTTTAATGAATTGGGCTGCTGCAATGTTCAATTAGAGGAAAATAAGAAAAAAAGGTTACTGGCCGCGTCTCAGGTCGAGAACGTGACCCGATAAATGACCGAAATATGGATACTTGAAAATGGGAGAAATCGAAATTTATGTCTCATTAATTCAGTCAAGATCCCTCCAGAATGTTCCACTAGAATGTACCCAATAATTATATAAACACATCCAATCCTCCGACAGCAATTCCGCCTTCGTGTTTCGCGCACTCGACTGATTGCGTCACGCCTATATGCCTTGTTGCAGAGTAAGACATGTGAGGGCTCAAAAGGAAAAGCTCTCAATTGTGATTCCAAGCATCTCCTCAGATTCCAGAATGGACCACTTTGAACAGAGTTATGAGAAAAGGACGCAAAAGACGGGGTTTGCGTCTTTTTCGTTCAAAACGCAAAAGATACGGCCTGTATTGTACCGGTTCTTCGCTCATAGCATTTCTGCCCTTTTAGATGTATCTTCGTACGGAGCCGTTTCCAAAGTCTTCATGAAATTGTGCGTCGAAAAATGTTTTCAATCTGAGAAAAATACGTTGCCAATTCCTCAGCCGATTTCAATTTATGAAATAACTTTTCCTTCACCAAAAGCAATCAGTTTTTCGTTCATAACTTTTTTTACCCTAGATGATAGGGTTCTGGTGAAGTTTGTTTCCGGAATCCCGATAAAATTCTGCGTCGAGTAGTGTTCCATTTTGGAAAAATATTTTCTCGATCCTTCAGCCTATTTCATTTCACGAAGCACCGATTTTTTGCCTATAACTCCTTAACCGTTGAAGGTAGGGTTCTGGAAAAAACTGTTTTTGAAATCTACGTAAAAGTCTGCGTCGAATGATATGTCGGGTTCTTATCTTTGCTTGCCCCATAAGCCAGCCAGGTCGGTGGAGCCGAGCCCCGTTGTAAGCTCCAGGAGAGCTCTGCGTCTCCTACTTACACCATAGAGGCGAGAGCACTCTATGAAGATAACTATGGAGCTCGGCTCCACCGACCTGGCTGGCTTATGGAGCAAGTAAAGTTAGAAGCCCGATATATCATTCAATGCAGAATTTTACGTAGATTTCAAAAACAACTTTCACAACCCACAACCCTATCTTCAACGGTTAAAGGGTTATAGGCGAAAAACCGGTGTTTCGATAAATGAATTAGGCTGAAGGATCGAGAGAATATTTTTTCCAAACTGAAAACAATAATCGACAAAGAATTCCATCACGATTCCGAAAACAACCTACACAAAAAGTCTATCTCTAGGCACAAAAAAGTTATGGACGAAAAACAGATAATTTCAGGCGAAAAAAATTCACTTTATAATCTGAAATCGGCTGGTAGAAGGGGAACGTATTTTTGAACATGAAAACGCTATTCGATGGAAAAGTTTAGGGGGATTCCGAAAACAACCTTCACCAAAGGTCTCTATCTGAGCACAAAAAAAGTTATGGACGAAAAACCGGCAGTGACACCCACCCAGTTTTGAAACTGACGTGCATGAGTGTTTGGACACATTCATTCTTTTTCAGGGCATTTCACCGGTTGTCAACAGTTTCCCCTATTGAGAAGGTTTCCCCCTTCACCTGCCCTGAGGTGAAGGTTGGTGGAGTACATGGCTCCACCCAACGTTGCTATGCACCTGAGTGATATAATACAAAAAGATAAATTAGGTTTTCAGCGCGCACGATGCCTTTAAAGGCAGTGTTCGCAACGAAAAAACTTGTGGAACAAACCATGAAAATCAGTTTGATTCGCAAACAGCTAAAAGACCACGAAGGTTGCGCGGCATGAAACGAGCTATAAATAGCTATTAGAATTGTAAGTTCCCAATTCGTGCACACGTGCACAGCTACGCCCAAAAAGATCGCAGTCTCATGCTGAGCAGTCAAAAATCATTGACGTTCACAGCCAGAAATAATTGCAGATTTAACTAATAAAATTAAAACAATTGAAAAAAAGAAACAAGCCTCGCATTCAATGTTTGAAGGCAGCGTTCACGATGATCATCCTCGTTGACATTCCACAATGAAATGATAGGCGATTAGGATCCTAGGCTCACAGTGTCGAAAGAACGGTAGAAAACGGGCCAGGAGCGGCGAAATAACGGCTGCGAACAATCCCTTTGATGCCCCAGACACGCCTGGTGCCCCAGATCCGCCCACTCGGAATGAAAAAATGAAGACTCACATTACAGGAATGATCAAGTGAAGGAAGTGCTGATAAGTGAGCTGATCGCTTCATTGCACTGATAGGTATCATCCTTCTAGCGGTCAATTCCTCCACGCCCAAAGATCAACGTAAACAAGAGAGGGCCTATTTTTGCTCAGAAACGCGTCTTTCGTGTCCTTTTCAAGCAGGCCTAGCTATATAGGGCACTAGACCTTCCGTAAGCCGTGGAGATATCGGAAGTGAAATGTATCGTGAACTCTGCCTTTAACTCGACGAGGACAGAAATATTCGAGCAGGTCCTACGGAAGGTTATTGTTCATTTATTGAATTCCAATTTCAAGCCAGCTGATGTTCTTGGTATTAGAGATCATCAATGCCGATGACGTGGAGTGGGCTCGTCCAACATCAAAAGACAGGAAAGTTCAGGCTCAAACTTTGGCTTAAACAGGGTTTTTTTCGCAAAATTTTCTCATAGGTCCTACTACTATACTGCTCATAACTTTTGCGATTTGGGCGAAAAAGACGCAAAAACGCGTTTTTTTGTGCCTTTTTATCATGACTCCGTTTAATGTTGTTCAATCAGGAATCGGAGGAGATACATGGAATCTGCATTGTGAGCTCTTTCTTTTTGGCCCTCACTTGCCTTACTCTGCAACAAAGTATATAGGCATGATACAATCAATCAAGTGAGCGAAACGCGAGGGCGGAGTTGTGGTCGGAAGAGTGAATGTGTTTATAACACCATTGTGTATATTCTAATGAAACATTCTGAAGGGATTTCGACTGAATTAATAAGATATAAATATATGTTTCTCCTATTTTTATGTTCCCATATTTCGGTCCTTTTCCGGGTCACGTCCTCGGCTCAAACGGGACGAATCCACCTGAGACTCGACCAGTGACCTCGTTCCATGATCCTCTTCCAAATAAGCGCTACAGCAGCTCGTGCTGGAGAATTCGATTTTCCCCTTTTTTCCATGGTCCGAAACAGCGTTTTTTCGCCTTTTGGAAGCCACGGCAGACACAATTGTCGTCCTTCTCTCGTGCGTAAAACTTCAGAGACCACAACCACGCTTAGTGTAGACTTCCATGAAACAGAAACAACCGACCCGGAGGCATTCCCAGCCTTAGGCACCCGGGTGAGTTCGGCTCAAAACGACTAAAATCATCGTGGTCCCGTCCTCGGCTCAAACGGGACGAATCCACCTGAGACTCGGTCAGTGACCTCGTTCCATGATCCTCTTCCAAATAAGCGCTACAGCAGCTCATGCTGGAGAATTCGATTTCCCCCTTTTTTCGATGGTCCGGAACAACGTTTTTTCGCCTTTTGGACGCCACGGCAGACACAATTGTCGTGTTTCTCTCTAGCGCAAAACGTCCTATATCACCACTGCGCTCACTATACTCTTTCAAAACAGGAACAACCAGCATGGAGGCGATCCCAGCAGGGGTGTGCATTTACTCTTTACCGAGTTACCGATTTTCCGGATTTACCGGTATTCTTCGGTAAATTTTTATTGACCGATTTACCGACGTAACCTCAGAATTTACCAAAATGTTTACCGAACAAACATAAGCGAATGTTTCACTAAATCGACCCAATACCGCCTGCATTCCATGACTAAACACTATTACGACTCACAGCGACCACCTTTGTGAGCATTTATACGTTACTGATTTCCGTGTTTTTATCTTTCCTGAAACTTTTTATGTCTCCTTTTGGTGTTCTAACGTTTGTCTTCCCGAATACAGATCTTGATGCCTTCATTTGTTCCAATTCACACTCCTAATCGCTTATCGAGACGGTTAAGAGTATGAATCGAGTGAAATCCGTTCCAGCCAAAAAATCTATTTCTGTGCATTAGAGAAGCGAGACCCAGTATTAGGCAGTGACAAAAATTCCTGATTTTTTCAAAATTCCTGATTTTTTCAAAGAAATCCTAGATCCAATCCCTAATGTAGCGAAAGATTGGAAGGCTCGCTGCAAAAGCAGCGAAGCAAGTTAAAACGCCCTAACAGTTTTTAGAAGTCAGTGATTAAAGTCATCGTCCGCGACCATATATTATTTTATCATGTTTTTGTATAGCTTGGCCTCTGTAGGGAATGAAAATGTCTAAAGAGCCGCTCAAAAACCATGAAACCCTCTAACACCAGAGCGGGTCAGTTCAAATTGAATTTTTCGAGAGCAAAGAGTTGCTTTAGGGCTTCATTCTTTACACAGAGAGTAGGTTTTGAATATTTGAAACTTTCCATAAAGTGCGCTATACCAGCGTCCTTTCCTCAATATAAAAAGCTGATTTAAAAGTACTTACATGAATTAGAGATGCTTAGTTTTACCACAGATAGAGTCATTGTCTGATATTGTTCTATCTGTTTTTCCCGACATTCTCATTTTGTTCTTGGCTAATGTTTACCTTATTCCTTGTGTTTTGTGAGTTACGCGTGGAACTCCACGTAATAATAAATATATAAAACCTTGATTCGTAAAGAGAGACCAACTTGAATACGCTCCTAAATTGGATTTGAAGTTCGCGCCAAAATAGTTTTCAAGGCTTTTCTGCGTTCCGAGGCCTGGTCGCTGTAATTTCTGAAGTTTTCCTGCATGAGGAGTTTGTGCCACGAATGTTTTCTATGTTGTTTGACGGTCGCATCAACATTCAACGAAGAAAAAAGGAAGGAATAATCGACCAAGAAAGGCTAGATGATCGACCCCAGATCAGTGGTCAGGTGGCCATAACTTTTGAGGTGCTCATTTTCAGAGCCTCAAGTTTCGTGGGTGATGTCGGCAAACCCGAATGGTTTGAGTGTACACAAAAAAAAATGGAAATGATTTTCAGCGCGCAGGATGCCTTTAGGTGCAGCTTTCGAAATTGAAATTTTCATGTTTCTCTGAGGGACAATGCCCTTTCTATTCCTCGAATAAGATCAGCCCCATGTTTTATCAGTTTCCCAGAAAGCGCAAAGAGGCAGCGTCCTTACGTCGCGTCAATGAAAATTCTCCCTCGTACTCGCTTCGAAGTGGTACTGCGCAGACGCTCCTCTCTCCCTGAGACTACCACTGCGACGTGGCGGCCATTTTGGTCTTCCCATAAACAGGGGCAGAGACGCAGAGGCGCAACGCGCATCGAAGAAAAGCAGCGGACAGCGAGCCAGCCCTCCGGTAAAACTAGTTGTCGAGAATCGGACGGAAAGGTGTCCTGCAGGCGTACGAATGCTGGACAACTTTCGCAGAGTCTAGAGAATTCTGGACAACTTTTCGCCCAATTCTCGACGATGCCCGTTAACTTCTCGACCATTTCCCGACAACTCCTTGCCCGACTCTCGGCAGTCAACACACGTTTTACACTACACAACTATGCACTTACCCAAAAATCGGAGCTCCTGCTCAACCGGTGATTACAACGGTCGGCGAAGCTTACGAAGATGGTTTCACACCACTCAGTTTGCCCTAGTCCCAAATTGGCTCTCTTCATCGACGTTTGGCGGACGCAAACTGTGCATCATATATGCTGTGGGTCTACACAATCGTTCAACATGGGCCGCTATTGGCCTTGGCCAGCACCAGAGCGCTATCAGTGTAGTGGTGTTCGGAAGTACTCTAGGACGGTGAAAGTTTGAGTAGAGAGTAAATTGACCACGCTGGACTCAAATACCCTACTCTCGTGGCTCCTAATTTTCAAAATTGTCGACTTCCGGCGGGACCACACCTGAGAAAGGTGTGAGCCATTATACTGTAGCGGTGTTCAGCCTCCATATTAGGCGGTGGAGGTTTGTATGGAAAGTAAATAGACTCCGATAAACTCAAATATCCGGGACAGAGGCTCTCTACACACCGAGGGAGGAGTTGTCTCGCTTTTCGCGGCCCTAATTCCACTCGGGACCACTTCGCTTGCATTGAGTCGCGTGACATGTTCAACTGAAAAAACGGGACAACTCCTCCCTTTGTGTGTAGAGAGCCCCTATCCCCAAATATCCTACTCTCGTGACCCACACTTTGCAAAATGTGGACTTTCAGCAGGTCCACACCTGCAGCCAGCAGCCAAACCGCTGGCTTCAGGTGTCAGATCCGCCAAATCCACATATTGGTACATTAATGTAATGATAAACAACCATTGCAAGGTTTAGAGTTGCAAATTTCGGTCAGAACTGAATCATTCGAGATTTATTAGAACTAACAATCTTAATTTCAAACGTCCTGATACTTCTTGGGTAACTTCTTGAATATTATGTTTTGAATCCGACTGCCGCAACTACCGTTAATGGGAAAAGGATCAGTATTAAAAGCTCGTAAACTTTCAAAATTTTTTAACTAGAAAATCCCATGTTCTGGTATGTTCGCTATTTTGAGAAGATGAAAATTTAAAAAAGAAGCGAGTTTGATTTTCAAGAAGTCGGTGAAATATATTATAGTTGATAACCAGCAAGAAGAATGGAGAAAAAAAGAAAAAAAAACCACAGAGGAACCACATAAAAACAAAAGAACAAAAACAGCAGTCCCCCCCCCACACACAAAGTGGTGTAGAGAGGGTTCTGAAGTGATGACCTAAATTCTTGGGAAATTTTCAACATATTCGAAACATATTCTCAATTTCGGAAGAAGGTGTCGAAAAATCTATCCGAATTCTCGCCAAACACTCGTTCCCCCGGATTCTCGGCAACTCTCTCTGAAATTCTGAACAAATCGGCCGCAATTCTCGACAAATACTGCGAATCTCAGAATTCTCGACAACTTCTATTAACTTTCTGGACAACTTCTCAATTGTCGACCGATTCTCAACAACTATTCGTCCGATTCCGGACAACTAGTTCTACCTGAGCCGGCTGTGGGGAAGACGCGATTGCTTCGTAAGCAGCTTCAGTTAGCGGTTTTTTGCCCACTTCGCCGTGAAGGCTGGTACTGTGGTTATTGGAGTGCAGTTCCGGTTCGTTGTTGCGTCCCCAACTGCCGGCCGGAGTTTGGTTCCGATGAGGACAATATGAGAGTTCGTGAATGTGAAAAATCGTCGAAACAATAGCGTAAACAGCGTCAAATATTTATTTATTAATTAACTTGCACGCTAAGTTGCGCCAAGAAAAAAAGGACAATACGTAAGAAACAAAACAAACTAATAGCAGTAGACACAATGAATAAAATGAATGAATGAATATGAATGAATAAATATGCTTCCTAGAGCTATTTTCGAAGCATTCAAAAACTATCCAGGTGATTTTCCCAAGGTGTTCCGACTTATGAGAATGTATCTGGAAATCGATGCTCATCGTCGCCACACGTTTCACTTAACGGCGCAGTACACTCTCAGATATGAATTTTGAGATTTTCGTGTAAGTGTGTAGAAGACCCCTCAGCGAGATACAAGCGACCACCACGGGCCCGAACCCCTCTAGCCACCACCACAGGTCCGGCCCCATTCCAGAATTTCGATCTCAATAGCGGCTAGATGGATTTTTGATTTTCAACCGAGTCGTCGTTCTTCACTCCCTTTCCAATCTATCTCCTCATCCTGTTTTTCTCTCGTGCCGCGACTGCGAATCAAGAGAAATAGAGGCCTGAGAAAACTCGTCCACCAAATTTCCGCCCTCAAAATACAAACATTTTCAAGGAGCAATATCTCCGTTCGTAGAGGGTATTGGACGATTTCCGAAATACCACTGTGATCGGAGTGTGACCCTCTCCAAGATAAGGATAAAAACTAAAAAATAATTTTCTGGGTGTCCTGTGCCTTTAACGCCTCTCACACTTGTCGTGTACCGCTATGACGAATCAATAAACGAAGCGAGAGGCCCGTCTCTCCCCCCAACAGCCGGCAAGCTCGCTGCAGGCTGCTCTTATCTCTGCCGTTGCGGCTCTGTCTATGTGAAGACGAGAATGGCCGCCACGCCGTAGTGAAAATCTCGGCGAATGAGGAGCGGGGGAGTGTCTGCCCAGAAGCACCTGGGAGCGAGTACAAGAGAGAACGTGCGTTGTCGGACGCTGCCCCATTGTGCTCGCTGGAAAACTGATTAAAAAATGAGGTCCAGCATGGGGCTGATCTTGGTCGAGGAACGGGCAGGGCATTCTTGGAATCTATTGTTAGCAGAATTTCGCCACAATAAATGATGAGATTCCTGTGATACGGGAGAGTTAGCGAACATCCGACAATCGTGGAGCGTCTTTGCAAGATTAAAAAAATTTCTCCCGGACGTGCTGTGGAAAAAGTGAACACGATTCTCTAGAATACCTTCAGAACACTGTAATGAACTGCGTATGTTTTCTCGAAGCTCTTCTGGGACCGGCGTGGAAGAGACCTGAACAGAGTTCCACACGAGGGCTCCATGTTAGGCTTCCCGCGGACGTTTGGCCGTGACGTTACTGCTTCAGAGGTTTTCGCTGCCGGTCGGATTTAGCCGAACTTTTTTGAAAAAAAAACATCAACACATAGAATTTTCGAAGTGGGAAGATTTCCAGGCTCCAAGGCTGCCGAAATATAGCTGCCTGAAAATTGAATGAAGCCGCCACGAAAAAAAAACGTGGAGATTGAATAGTTGAAACAATCCGAGACTGGCATTGTACCCAAGATGGGCTCCAACGTGTTCCCAGCACATAAAAATCACTTTCAGACAGCCCTCAGAAACAGTTGGAATTTTCAATTTCGAAAGCACCTGTTGGTCTGCGCGCTTTGCCGTGCCGGGTCCCTAAACCGGAAAAAACCAAGTTCGGGTTCGGTGCGGCTTTAGTTTCGAAATACAGAAATGGATAGGGCATTTTCAGGAGCTTTAAACGACACAATTCCATCGCGTAAACTGTTAAGGAAGCTAAAATGAGAGCGACTTTGCAGAAATATATATCTTTGCAAGCACTTATGTGGAAGAGGATCACAAAAAACTCGCTGGCCGAGTCTCAGGTCGATTGGTCCCGTTTGAGCCGAGAACGGGACGTCGCTGATTTTGGTCGTTTTGCGCCGAAATGACTGGGGTGCACCTAAGCCGGGAATGCCTCCAGACCGGTTATTTCGAAAAGCCTATACTAACCATAAGCGTGATTGTGGTCTCGGACGTTTTGCACCCGAGAGAAGGACGATGATTGTGTCTGCCGGGGCGTCGGAAAGGATGAAAAACGCCTTTTTGGCACGTCTGAGAAAAATGGAGTTTACCGGATTGGGCTGCTGTAGCGCTTATCTGGAAGAGAACCTCAAAATAAGGTTATCGGCCGAGTCTCAGATTGATTGGTCCCGTTTGAGCCGAGAACGTGACCCGGTAAAGGAACAAAATATGGGAACTTGAAAATGGAAGTAACCAAAATATATATTCCATCAATTCAGTCAAAATCCTTTAAGAATGTTTCACTAGAATACAGTGCGTTCAGAAAGTATAGGGACACCCCCGAAAATCGAGGTTTCCAATAAAACTTTGTTTTTGGTGATCAATACTGTTCATCAATGAAGTCAGCATCATGGAAAATCTATGTTCGATTATTTATATAACAATTGTGAAATTTTGTAAGATTTTATCTCAACTTTTAGAATTTTTCGCCCTTCAGAAAGTATAGGGACACCCTTCAAAAATTAAGATTTTTTAATCCAAACAAAATTTTCCGTTGCAAGTTCGCTACATAAACTCAAGATGAGTACATGTGATATCTTTGTTCCTAAAATGGCTCGTGGTACTGCTCTAACAGCTGCTGAACAAGCTCAAATTCGTGCGCTCAGCGTTGCCGGGTTGAGGCAACGTCGAATCGCTACCCAGCTCGGAAGATCTGTCAAATGTATCAACCAGTTCCTGCGAGATCCAGATTCCTACGGTACTGCAAAACGTACTGGATGGCCGAAGAAAATCAGCAATCACGATCCGCGGAGAATTATTCGGCTTTGCTCCAACAGCAAACTGTCGCTGAACCAGATTAAGTCTGAAATATCGCTCAGTGTTTCGAAAACGACAGTCTGGAACACCATAAATGGCGATAAAAACATTGTCCGACAAGTGATGAAGAAGGCCCTGTCGTTATCTGCGAACCATAAAGGGCTCGACTTGAATTTGCAAAGAGGAACATGGCAACTGATTGGGCAAAGGTAAGGCAGTCTCATAAAAGCCGGAAAAAAATCGAGAAATGACGCAAAAAAATTTCAGGTCATCTTTTCCG
The DNA here is from genome assembly GCA_029168955.1 of Aplectana chamaeleonis. NCBI lineage: Eukaryota > Metazoa > Nematoda > Chromadorea > Rhabditida > Cosmocercidae > Aplectana > Aplectana chamaeleonis. Next base: position 170,618 of record JAPDOI010000920.1, read on the forward strand.
ACGAGAAGAAATAAATTTAATCTTGACGGACCGGATGGTGCTCGATCCTAATGGCGAGATCCGCGCAAGGATCCATTGATTTTCAGCAGACGGAATTTCGGCGGTGGCTCGCTTATGTGTTGGGGAGCAATCAGTAGCGGAGTTGTTTTGGAATCGGCCTTCACTTCTTGTCGCATGAACTCGGAGGAATATCAAGAAACTCTTTGCACACATCTACTGGCATTTTTGTCCGGAACACGAGGTCAGCGTTTCACTTTCCAGCAAGACAACGCGGCGGTACATGTGTCCAGGTCTACGAAAACCTGGTTTCTACTTCATCGAATTCGTTTGTTGGAATGGCCGGCGCGTAGTCCAGATTGTAGCCCGATAGAGAATGTATGGGGCATACTTGTGCGCCAGGTTTATACCAACAATAAGCAGTACAGAACGGTAGATGAGCTGAAGGTCGCTATCCTCGAAGCGTGGGCCAATCTGGATGAAAACGTCATCGCCAATTTGATAAATTCTATGCCAAAGAGAATTTTGAGATCACTGCTAATGGTGGTGCAGCTATTTTATTTTAGATTGTATGTTTAATTCTTTCTTTGTTCAATAATTTTTGTTTTTGTGTTGTGTCCCTATACTTTCTGAACGGCGAAAAAATCTGAAATTTGAAATAAGTTCTTGTAAAATTGCTCAGCTGTTATAGAAATGAACAAATAGAGGTTTTTCACCTGGTTGAATTCATTTATGAACAGTATTGATAGCCAAATATAACATGATTTTGAAAACCTTGATTTTCGGGGGTGTCCCTATACTTTCTGAACGCACTCTATACAGTTCACCTCCGCACTGCCGTTCAGTCCGCAAAGTGCATCCTGATTGCGAAATCGTGCTGCGGCGCGGTTGCGAACATCCTCAGACAAGGATGTGGGATCACCCGGGCGCTTTTGGCCTTTGGTGCCCGGGTGATCCCACCACCCGGGTGATCCCACATCCCTGTCTGAGGATACTCGCAACCGCGCCGCAGCACGATTTCGCAATCAAGCGCACTTTGGGGACTGAACGGCAGCGCGGAAGTGAAGAATACACAATGATGATAAAGACGAATTCATTCCTCCGACCCCAACTTCGCTTTCGCGTTTTGAGCACTTGATTGATTGTGTCATGCCTATATGCTTTGTTGCAGAGTAAGACATGTAAGGGCTCAAAAGAAGGGGCTCTCAATGCTGATTACAAATAACTCCTCAGATTCCCTAATGAACCACGTTGAACAGAGGTATGAGAAAAGGGCACAAAAAAAAACGCGCTTTGCGTCTTTTTCGCCCAAAACGTAAAAGATATGCTCCGAATCTCCAGAGGGTATTACTCCGAATCCAGAAAAGGGTTTAGAGCACAAAAGAAGATAAGCATATTTTATCGCGACCACTGCCTTTAAATGTATAGAGAAAGTCGCTAGAGGAGAAAAGCTTGGTTCTGGTCGCTATCGTCGCCCAACTTTGATGCGGCCCGTGCTTGAAAACATTCGATTGACGACAGTTCTGATTGAATTAGCGACAAAAGGAAGGGTATCAGCAACGGTTCAGTGGAAGGTAAAGTAGGAATCATCTGGGCCATTTCGACAGCCGATCAGTTGCGGGCGCCCATGATGGCGGATGGCGGCAGACCTCCTTATGTAACATTGGCATGAATCCTAATGAGACTTTGCGTTTACTATTGAAGGTTGGCGCGAACTCGGTTTCATATGCTATAACATACAATACCCGTGCTAAATTTTGTAAAAGCGGAGGGCATATGGCAAACTTGGCAAAAAACCTCCCGATTCATGTTACTTTTTTGAATGAAGACTTTTTTGAACTCTGAAATCGCTATGATATTCACAGATCAAATTTCTACCTAATTACGTGACGTACGGGCCAAAGCTCTCTAAAATCGCTTCCTTTTTGAAGGAAATCGCGCGCATAAAGGTGCGGCGAAACTTTGAGCAGTATTTATACAAGATTTATACAAGTAATGGAAGAACGATCTGTATGCTTTCTTCATAAATTAGGTGCAGATGAGAGAATCTCTAGGTTTGTGTTGGTTGGATTTTCGAAATCCTTCATTCAACACACTTGAGAACTACCTGAAAAGTCGGAGTTTTGTTGCGAAAAGGCCGGACTCTGTAAAGAAGGATTTTGAAAATTAAACCAACACAAACCTTGGGATTCTTTCACCTGCACCTAATTTATGAAGGAAGCATACAGAATGCTCCTCCATTCTGTATGCTTCCTCCCCCCCCCCGAAGCATACCATATCCCCTAAGGGGTATGGTATGCTTTGTCGCTGTAATGAGCGACAGGCATGCAATCTAACACAAATCGCGGCGGGACCCGGATCGAAGCAACGACCACGGCCGTCGTAGGAACAGATGTCGCGTGCGGGTCGCAGCGACGTGTCGCGGAGGGCTGACATACTGCAAATGTGCCATAGCCTATCGCTACCACTGACGCTCTCGCTGTGCAGCGCACTGCGACAGCGATAGATTTAAAGGGCGGGAGGCGGTCGCTGTCGCTGTGCAGAGCGACGCGACCGTGTGTCGCAAAAGTATACCATACCCCATACTTGTACAAATACTGTTCAAAGTTTCGCCGCATTCGCCGCGCGCGACGTTTTTTGAAAGCCGATTTCAAAAACTATTGTCTTAAAAACAGAGCGATTTGTGGGAACTTCGGCCCACAAGTCACATAATTAGGTAGCAATCCGATCTGTGAATATAGTAGCGTTTTAAAAAAATTTGAAAAAGTCTTCACTCAAAAAAGTTACATGCATCGGACGCTTTCTTGCCAAGTTTGCCAGATGCTCCCCGTTTTTACAAAACAGCGCGGGTATTGTAGGTGCACCGAGTTTGCGCCGACCTCCAATGGGGAACGCAAAGGCTCGTTAGGATCCATGCCGATGTTACGCCTTAGATTGTTGGTTGGTTGGTGACGAATCGTGGAAAAAATGAAAGGCATGTGCAATAGATTGCGGCAAAGTTTCCAGATTTGTATGAGTTTTCATTCCTCATAAGCATAATTTAGATTGCATCCAGCACCCCAATATTTGCAGATTCCGAAACAACACTTTACGAAGTGAGATGAAAAGTGTTTGAAGCATTCCTTGCATGTAGGTGAATGTTTTCCTCCATCTTTCCCCATGAGGACTGCAGTGTTTTCTCACGCACATCTCTGTCATTTCTGATGCCTTCAGCTCCCCCTGGATTGATCCGAAGGAGCGCATTCGTGTTGTCATGAAAGAGATCCGTGTAACGCCCGCAGCTTTATCCAAAAACCACAGTTCCGGGTTATTGGATGTTCAAGGCTACGCTTCCCTGATTGAATTTCCTTGAAATAAAACTATCAAAACTCGGATGCGAGTCACCGAAATCTTCTCGAGCGGATTTTTAGACTAACGAATTGCCGTTAGTGCGGTGCTGGCTACTACATTTGTCGTTCCTTGCCACTACATTTGAATGCGATTGTAGTTTTCTACTTATGTTTGTTATTCATCTAAGAAAGAAATGTAGTGAGCTTGTAGCCGCCTTATCACGGAGCACATGAGTTTATGGGCAGCTTTGGTAAATCTATGAGGCCGCAGGGAGGAGTATTAGATATAAAGGTCAATCTCTTGCACCATAATTGATCCAACATCTCAAGACAAAGAGGGAAAAAATAGCGATCGATACAGTGCGTTTCATAAGTGTAAAAATACCATAATTTATAGCCTTTATGGTTGTTGCCGATTCGACAGTTGGCACAACTGAAACAAGCGTCGAATAATGTGTGCCGTCTGTAACCACACTCACTACACGGCACTTACGCGCAAATTTCTAAATTGTCTCCTGTTGAGAAAAATGTTTTCTATAGAACTATTCTGAAAATTTAGCTTCCTGGCATAAGAAACGATTTGCCAATGCTATTTAGAAGTTAAAAAAGTTTCGAAAATGTCTTGAAATATCTTCAAAAAATGATTTGGCGTAGAATAGCTTGGAGTAATAAAAAAGCTAAGAAATGAAGGGAAATAGCCAGAAATACGATTTGGTGGTCGATAATTCCACAAGCTTCTCCGTTAAACTTATCAAAGGGGCTATTTGGATTAGAGCGTTGCTTCTATATACGTAAAATTTAAACGTTCACCCCGAACTGAGATTTAGAAAAACGGGTTGCGCGCGTGGCCGATTCAAAACCAAATCTGGTGCGAGCTTCGCGCGCACGACAATAGTGGTGGGTTTGAAGGGATACGTCGTGTTTTTTGTCGAATACAACGCTTTGAGCGGGGGTGAGTATTCATGTAGTGGAATGGTTCCAAATGATCGTTTTAGGTGGGGTCTCACTATGGAACTGCTATTAGCCATACTAACCATTTCACATGAAATGAAGTTAACAGAACAAAATATAATAAACAGAAATAATAACAGAACCTATAGACTATTGCGGGCACCCTTCTGTAGATTTGGCGAGTTGTTCCCTTCCGTATATATGCGCTAGTCCACAACAGATTGTCCAGCAAGATTTATTTTCAGTAACTTTCTCGAAAAAATTCTCTTTTTACGTTGTTTCAAAACTATAAAGGCTTTTGTCTCTACGATGGTACAAATGTGAATGCCGTCAAGGCTGCAATGATTAAGCCGGGTGGCTCTGAGTTGAAGCGGGCGCGGCGCGGCCGAGCAGAAGTTTTCGACAGCCTACTGCCCATATTCCTGTAAATTTAGGGATGAATTTACGGAAGTCGAAATATGCTAGGAATATGGGCAGCAGACTAGCAGAATTACCTCCTGCGGGGGCAATCTAATACAGGCCGCGCTGCACGGCCGCGCCGCGCCCGTATCCGGGTATCCCACTCAAATGACGTCAGAAGTGGGGAAAGTCATGGGTGTCGTCCACTGTAACACTAATTTAGTCGAAATAGACACCATGTAGGCGAAAAAAGTGCCTGGTAATCACCAGGGTGAGGGCAGGTTCAAGAATGGCGTCTCACCTATTTTATTGGCAGAATCCTTTTTGCTTTTGAGCACCTGAGCCACTTTTTCATCTCTTCCCGACAATGTAGCCTTCCTTCTAGTATCTCTGTCAATGTTTTCGATTGGTTTGATTCACCCTCAGATAGTCGCCTCGGAAAATTCGGCTAGCGATTGACACGGACCTGCGCGAAGCTGGTCGTGCTACTCGTCAAATGATAACATATGCGACGTTATCGCCCTGATTTCAGCATTCTTGGTATTCCTCTAGTATTCGTGGTCCTGAATGCAGCCCGAGAACATACAAGTGTGCCGATGGAATTGATGGAATACCTCGATTATGCGGCGGTTCCTCCAACGGAATTTCAAGGTTCTTGCAGCACGTCCCCTTGATCTTGATCGTTGCTAGAGAGGATCAATTCACGGCACACTGAAGTAAATAGGATTAACACATGCTTCAGTTAGGGAAGGAAGAGCGACTCTGACGATATCATAAAAAACAACAACTATTTCTTTAGTGCCTTTATAGTTTTGAAATGTCAAATCAAAAAAGCTCGAAAAGTATTTATAAGAGAAACTAGAAGGAAAGTTATAATTATGGCAGAGTACGTGCACGGTAAGTACTCGCTACTTTACTAGGTTTTTCTTCATACAAATTGCGAGTTTGAAATCTTCAAGAAAATAGGGTGCCTTTGGTGTTTCGAAACGCACTGTAGTAGTACATATACCACCTTCCAGATCGAGGCAGTCAATGAAGGGCCTAGTGTTTTGAGGACATCTGCGATTGGTAAGATTTTGAAATTGACCAATAGCCGGCGTGCCGCGGAAGGCAGTGGCAGCGAAACGCCCGTGTATGACTCAGGCAAACTCAAATGTCGACAGCAGGTTTCTGAGGTGTCATCAGAGAGCACATCAGCTGAGGACACGAAAAAAATGGTGATTTCGTCGCGAGAGAACCTGTTATCACGCCAAAAGGTCCGGCTGTAGACTTCCTAGCGCCGGATTCGCAGACGGAGGCATGACATAACTGAAGCCCCGAAAGGTTAGGCTGTCGACCTGCTAACGCCAGATTTATGAATTTTGCTGTAGACATCCTAACGCCGGATTTTATCAACAGGGTGGCCAACTTCGAATTTTGAAGCATTTAAACGAGCTAATTCGCTTGTTTAAAAAGTTATGCCTGCACAAGTACTATAACTTGCTGTTACTGAAACCGTCCCGTGTTAGACTTCATCGAACTGGAGTATTTCAATTGTTTTTATTCTGCCGTTTTGGTTCCGGGGTGAACCTCTTACTGAATGAGTATTTGAGCTATTTAGCTGTCTCAAGTGGACGGCAGAAGAAAAGCAAACGTTATTTATTAATTTGATTTTTGAAACAGTACGACTTCAAATGCTTTATCCAGCTTCCAGCAACAAATAAGTATCAACCATAAAGTAGCCATGAGGTTGGACATATTCACTGTGGGAGATCACCCGAAACTCAACTAAACCGTATGAGAAGTCACCGAGTAGCAGAAACAGGTAGATTGTATTGCATACAAAAGAAGTAAGTGAGCGTAAAATAACAAAATCTTCAACTGCCGTAGCAATGTAACAAAAAAACATTTCAACGAGTGATTTCACTAGGACTAATGAATAGATCGAGTATCCCATACGGTAAATCCCTAATTAATAGAAAATTCGAATGAATCTCTGGTGAAAATAGTATTTTCGAATGTCGTCATTTAGAGTTAATAAGTGAAAACAGTTTCCAACGGGATTTCACGAAAGATTCCTAATAAAACACCTAATTGGGGTGAGCACTTCGAATACCTTCTACGAATGGGTGAATTCGAAGACGTTTCTGTCTCTGATTATCGAAGAATTTTGATTGTTTTTCAACAACAAAAGACTATGCGAGATTCATCCAGAAAACTTTCGTTTCAAAACGATTTCTAGCAAACAAATAATTTGATTTTTCTGATAAGCTTATCTATACTCTAGAAGCCGAGAAATATATCCCTAACATAGGCAACATCCTAGAAATTGAACATTCAGAAATGAACCCTCCAGATCAAAAAGATCAATGAAAATATTTTCATGAATAGAAAAATTTAACTGGAATCAAGAATCGCCATTGGGAGAAATAGAAAGCACACTGAAGAGGAAAGACTACTTTAGCAGTTGAAAGAAGTGAAGAAAATAGCTTCGAAGGTCAGCGTGCACCAAGCGCGTTATAAAATGTGCAAATCACGCCAAGTGTTTGCAGATTTGTGCGATCAATGTTCGCCGGCGATAGCAGCCTTATAAGCCTGCCGTGAACCTGATATCGACAGGTCGATAGCAGGTCAATAACAGGTCCATGTTTTTCTCCCGAAAGAACCTGCGAGTGCCCGGTCGCTCGAGAAAGGGGCGCACCAACCTGCTGCCGACATCTGATTTTGCCTGAGAACTAGGGCCAAAAAGTTCAAAGAAGCAGAAATTCCTCAGTGGGTACGCAATACTCCATCTACGCAGTACACACCTTACCTTAATCCAGAAAACCAGATTCTCCAAGGACTTTTACCCTGATATCGCTGTATACAAACTGCAATCGAAGAACAAGGTGAAATAACAGTCCCCTTGCTGGATTAAAGGCAGTGGTCACGATGAAAAACGTTACCGAAAAAACTACAAAAATCAACTTAGATCAAAAACAGCTGAAAAACTATGAAGGTAGCGCGGTGAAAAACGGTCGACAAATAAAGTTTCTAGGGCCCAAAGAAGCTAGTTCGTGCACACGTGCACAGCGATGACGAAACAGATCGCAGTCTCATGCCGAGCAGTCAAAAATCATCGACATTCAGAGGACGAAATAAATACAAATTTAACGAATAAAAGAGGTTGAATAATGAAAGCATCACTTCAGTCAATGTTTTTGACTAGATACACACATAAATTCGAAGGTTCATTGATTGACATTCAATTTCAAGCTAGCTGATGTTCTTGATATAAGAGGTCATCGATGCCGATGATGTGGAGAGGGCTCGTCCACCATCAAAAGACAAGAAAGTTCAGCTTTCAAATTCGGCCCAAAACAGTGGTTTTTTCGCGATTTTTTCTTATAGGTCCTACTACTCGAGACCCAGGAAAGGATTTAGAGAGAAAAAGACGACAAGCATATTTGATCGCGACCACTGCCTTTAAGATAGGGTAAATACTGCGTAGGTATCTTGTGCTGCGCTTCTGCAGAGACGCAGGGCAAGCGCTGCTTCTTGGAACTCTTGAGTGGCTAACGCGATCGGGGCAGAGTATACCTACATGTGCAGCCGGCATAAAATTGTTTTTGGAGTAGGTGTATGCTTAAAGGCACAGGACACCTAGAAAATTAATTTTCAAATTTCATACTTAGCTTGGAGAGAGTCACACGCTGATCACAGTGGTTTCTCTGAAATCGTCCAAGACCCCTTTTGAACAGAATTATGGCTCTTCAAAGATGCCTAGATTTCGAGGGTGAAAAATTGGTGGACGAGTTGTCTCAGGCCTGTACTTCTCTTCATTTGCAATAGTTGCGTGAGAGAAAGCCATGATGAAGAGACAGTCCGGTAATGGGCTGAAGAACGACGAATTCTTAGAATTCATTCATCCATCGAGCCGCTACCAAGTTCGAAAATTTGTTACGGGGGCCGGGCCTGTTGTGGTGAGCGAAGGGGGTCGGGCCTCTGTGGTCGCTTATATCTCGCTTATTTGAAAGAAATGAGATCTGGCATTTGGCACCTGTTATACAGGAGGGGTCATCTACACATTTACATGAAAATCTCAAAATTCATATCTGAGGGTTTACTGTGCTTTTGAAGGCAGTGGTCACGATGAAAAACGTTATCGGAAACACTTCAAAAATCAGCATAGTTCGAAAGCAGCTGGAAAACTATGGAGGTAGCGCGGTGGAAAACGAGATAGAATTAGAGTTTCTAGAGCCCAAAGATGCCCGTTCGTTCACACGTGACACACCCAAAAAGATCGCAGTCTCATGCCGAGCAGTCGAAAATCATCGACGTTTACAGCCAGAAATGAATGCAATTTTAACTTTACTGGAATCATTTGACTTAAACGGTGGGCTTTCGCCTGACGGGGTCACTTTGCATCTTCACCTAGGTGTGCCGTCCTAGTAGTCAGCCGTGTCCATTTCTCACGGTCCTCAGCCACAGTTTGAACACAATCCATCGATTGGTCGCTATTCCACCTCCTGCGAAGTAAAACATCGCGCCTGAGCTGCCTTTCAATTCCGAGTGATTTCAAATACTCCTTCACCACATTCGTCCAAAACCTTCGCCTACGTCCAGGCGGCCGTTTCCAGACAGGACTCGGAAGCATCCTTAGAGCGTGTTGAACAAGACGATCTGGCGGTCGTCCTAAAATGTGCCCCAACAGACGAAGACGACCTTTCCTTGCCGCTAGAGATGGCATTGGAGATGTTGGCACCTCCCTCGTGTCAAACGTTGATGTAAGGCGTCAATCTCGTTGTAGGGATCTTCGTTTTGGCATATTCGCGGCCAGAAATATCCGAGCAAACGACTAAACAGCTTCCTCTCAGTGAAATCTAACCTTTCTATCTGCGTCTTCGGTGCTGCCCACGTCTCCGATCCGTACATCATGATAGGGCGAATAGCGGATAGGTAGACGCGCAACTTGACTTCCTTCGCGATGGTGGTAGACCACAAACACTTGGTTAGAGAATTGAATGCAGACGTAGCTTTCGCTTATCGTTGTTGAATATCCGCTGCATAACTACCATCGTTCGTCAGCAAACAGCCCAAATAACAGAAATCGTCCACCAGGGGCCGGATTCATCAACGAAATTTAGCGGTGGTAGGCTGGGTAAGGGTAGCTTCCAACCGAAATTCGCGCGAATGACGCGATTCACGAAATTTGCTACCCACGGTAGCAGCCTACCAAGACTACCCTGCGCGAATCTCGGGTAGGGTCCTACCAGTGGCGTCCTACCCAGCGAGTTTTCGCGCTCTGATGCTGAATTTGCGCGCTCGTTCTTTGAACAGCTGTTTTCAAGCCCCTTGTATAACGGATTTCCGGCAATTTTTATATTTATTTGGTCAAGATGTTGTGTTTTCATCGTCAATTTCCGCCACCCTCTTCTCAGTACTCGTTATTTATCGTCAAGGGTTGATTATTTTTCAATTGTTTGGTTGGAGCAAAAATAATTGTGGGTTTTGATAAATAATTTTTCTTGACCGGTTGATTTTTTTGTGGATTTTGATGTTTCTCTATCTGATACTTCTTGTATTTTCTCATAAAACTATTTTTTCTGAATAAAATTTGATGTGCGTTCTAAGTAGTGAATATTCTTGCTGCCTTCAATTTCTCTTCCACGCAATGACTTTGAGACATCAAACTTAATTAAAAACTACACGGAATCCTTTAATCCGCAAAGTTTATTATGCTTTTCTTTTACCGGTAGTGCGGGTGAGGGAATCTCAAGGTTTGTGTTGGTTAAACTTTCGAAATCATTTATTTAAGAGTCTCGGGTTTTCGCAACAAAACTCCGACTTTTGAGGTGATTCTAAAGTTGTTAAATGAACGATTTCGAAAATTCAACCAACACAAATCTTGAGATTCTGTCGCCAACACCTAATTAATAAAAAAAGCATGCAGATTGCTCTTCCATTACTCGTACAAATACTGCTCAAAAATTCGCCGCACGTCGCCGCGCGCGACGTTTTTGAAAAACGATTGCAAAACTATTTCCTTCATAAGCAAAGCGATTTTAGGGAACTTCGGCACACAATTCAAATAATTATGAAGGAATTCGAGCTGTGAATATGATAGCGTTCTCCGAATTCAGAAAAGTATTCATTCAAAAAAGTTGCATGCATCGGACGCTTTTTTTGCCAAGTTTGCCAGGTGCTCCCCGATTTTGCAAAACTTAGCGCGGGTATTGTACATATGTTACAGATGAAAGAACATCAATAAAATCTACCTAAAAAAACCGAAAACCATAGCAGCGTTTCCCATACCGCTGAATTCTTCATGTGATTCGAACATAGACTTTATTCATGGTTTTTTGCTTTTTTATGCTTTAGGTTTTGCGAGTTCACAAAAGTTTAGGCTTTTGGAAAGCAATTACGAGCGATGTGCAGTAGCCGTTGTTTGTAAAACACGGCGGCGTCGCCACACCCATAACGTTTCTAGGCGTAACTGCTTGGTAGTGCTACCCGCGGTAGCATTGCGCTCGTGAATCACAATGTGATGGTAGGGTAGCCATCTACCGTGGGTAGAGCTACCACTGGGTAGGGCTACCGGCACTGCCGTGTTGATGAATCCGGCCCCAGCTCAGACAGTAGCAGGCCCGGAGCGCAACCGATCCCGCCCCTCCCCGCCCACTGCGACCGAAACGCAGAGCAGTTGATATTTGAGTTTTCGGTGCGTTTCGGTTGTGATTGCAACGTGCAGTGCGTTCAGGTTGCTCTCCAGGCCACATGCGTTGACTGACGCGCGCATTTCGAAATCGGATGAATCAGTTGGAACAAGGAAGAGCATCTGGGCTTCCTGCGATTTTCGAGCGGGATTCTCACTATTTCTCTTGCACGGCTTGTAATTGATTTCTCTGCTTCATTTGCGCTCAATATTCGACCTTCCTAGAATTTACTATATTCTTCATAATTGTGCAATATTTGTATTCGAAAAATGAAACGTTGACATAACTTTCCGAACACAGTTTGCAAACATTCATGGAGGGAAAAAAATGAAAAGAACAAATCGCTCGGATATTTGAATTTATTTTTATGTATATTTAAATTTATATTCAAATTTTAATGTTTGGAATAAATATGTGTCATGCATGCTTTCCATTGTTAGCTTTGAATCGTTCAACGAGATCATTAGAAGGACTCTGAGAAAGGGCGGTTGTTATGAATACCTAATAATTTCAGGGAAATATACCTAATAGTCGGAGAAAATCAGGTGAAATCAGAAGATTATTGGGTGAAGTTGTTGGGGAAGTTGTGACGGAATAAAGTTTTAAGCAGAGGAAAGTGTATTAAGCTGGAAGGTATTTCATAATCAGAACTAGCTTAGAAAAGGGACCATTAAGGGTCACATAAATCCAAGGAAATTCAGTAGGATGGGGGAATTCGGTCAACGTGTGGAAATCTTTGGATTCTTCCTTGAAAAATCGATTAGCTTAAATGGGTGCGATAATCGATGAGCGAAGCATCTGAACCAAGTCGATGTATCGATTTTTGCAACTGTGTAGCTAAAATCGGTTTATATAAAGCGCCCGGGGCGCAACCATGTACGTAGCATGATATACTGTGAAGTCATCAGCCGACAGTTGCGCTCAAGGCGCTGGAAGAATCAATCTCGTCGGTAGCACCCGGAGCGTAACGCATGCGGCCTGGATCGCAACATATGTGGCCCGGAAATTGCCAAATTTGTCACCCTGAGCGCAACATGGAAGCGGCTCGGGGTGCATTCGGGGTGGTGTTCAATCCTTTGCAGTTTTGCGTTGTTTTCAGCGAATAACACAATGTCGTCGGCGTACTCCAGGTCGACAAGGGAGCGTCCTGATAGTGTTAGGATCACATCCGCAGGAAACTGTTCTGCAACTCTACGCATAATGTCATCAACGGCGAAGTTGAAAAGAAAAGGTCCTGCAACGGCTCCTTGCCTTACTCCTGTTTTCACCTCGAAAGCTGACGTAAATCCGACAGGTGTACGAACTGCTGCTGTTGTTCCTTTGTTCATGTCCTCGATTAACCGAACATACTTTTCCGGGACTCCATCTGCTCGCAGAGCATTGAGCAATTGATCACGATGAGGAGAGTCGAACGCGGCTTCAAAATTCAAAAAAAGCAAGCTGTAATGGCTTCGAACACCGCTACCACGATTCAATTACTCTTCTCACGGCGAACACTTGGTCGATGGTCGATCTTCCAAGTCGAAAACCGGCTTGCTCCTCTCTGGTCGTTTCCTCACGATGTTTGATGAGTCGCTCGAGAATGATACGTTCTAAAACCTTGTACATGACACGAGGAGAGAGATTCCTCTGTAGTTCTTAGGATCCGTAACGGATAGCTTTTTGTGAAATGGTACGATGATCGCATGTCTCCACGAATCGGGTATCCTTTCGCTCATCCATATGGCACGGATGGCGTTGGTCATTTCACGAATCCTAGACGGAGGAAGAGCTTTCAGCATTTCAGCAGTGATGACGTCATCTCCACCTGCCTTTCCATTCTTCATTTTCCGGACACAATTTAAAACTTCAGTCTCAGTTGGCGATTCCTCACTGACATCGTAATTGCTCTCTGAGCATGAGGGAGCTCTGGTACTGACGGCCCTGGACGATTCATTAATGAACTTAAGTAATCCTTCCATATTGGCAGCGTCGCATCACCACCTGCAACTCCACTGGTAGTGTTGAGGACAGCAGAACATCTCTTCATCTTGCCGCTATACTGTCGTAACAACGTGTGTGCTTTCCTCGGGTTCTTCTCCTCCCAAGCCTTCTCAAACTCCTCAGCTCTACACGTCCTCTCTCGTTCGCAGTCACTTTGAAGCTGACGACGCAACTTCCTCCTGAGACGCTTCTCCTCCACGAAGTTTCCTGCAGTTCGGAGAGAACATACTCTGATGTAAGTTGATGTTGTTTCCTCTGAGATGTAGGCGAGCTTCTTCTTGGGCTGTACAACCGGGAGTGCCTCTTTCGAAGCGTCCTGGATGCACTTGACGGAAGAGTCCGCGTCGCAAGGTTTCTTCTTAGTCCGTACTCCAATATGAGTAGAAACGCCTTGTCGGAATTTTCTTCTGCATTTTTGGCCCTTGAGACTTGTCATATCAATCCTCCGGAGAGGCTTAGCCCCTCGCTTCCTCTTATGAATCCTGAAAGTTTAACAGAACAGGACGGTGATCCAAATCGAATGCGACATCCCACACAGCTCTGGATCTTTGAATGTCCAATACTATAATATTCCTCGTCAGAACATAGTCGAGCTGTAGTTTCAAAGTTGTCATCTTCCGCTTCGCTGCTCTTCTGGCGATAGCTGGGTTGGTCCCTGCCACGTAAGCTGATGGCGGCGATGATTCCTCTTGAATGTCGATGCAATAATCAGACCAGTGCGTTCACACAAGTCGGCAAGGCGGTAGTCATTGTCCGATGTTTGCTCCACTGGGTAGAACCATTTACCGAGTACTTCGGATTCCTGATCAAGTCCCATCTTCGCGTTTGCGTCGATTCCCACGACAACAGCAATTTGACAATGTATCCTGGCTAGCAACGTATAGTCTATAGCAATGGAAGTAGGACCTGGTGAGGCTGCGGACACGTCCTCACATAGGTAGTTTGCTACTGGTATCACTCATTTTATTGAAACAGCTGTGACAGGTCGGTAAGTTTGTGTTCTCACCGATTTGACAACATCTGTGGAAGCAATGAAAACAGCAGCAGCAGGGGTCGTATTCGCCAACTACCCGCCGAGGGAACTCGAAGGGAAGCGGAAGGGATGATGCCGCGCGCGGCAGAGGAACAGATCGACCCATCTCACACGCTGTAAGATGCAAATGAACGTATTGATTGATTACCCTTCGAATTCCCGTGGACTTCCCTTCGAGAATATTGTGTAAATTTCTATTTTTCGTTCGATTCTTTTGCAGTTTTAGACTTGTTTTTAGCATAAGAATATTGAAAACTAATTTCCTTTGTTGCAGAACAATAGTATAACATGCATTACTGGGTTTTATTCAAATTCAATATTCACATCTAAAAAAAATGAAGCCTGGCAGAATGAAGATCGTTATTTTGCACACTGTCTATAATACTTGGATATAAAGATGAGAGCCCGCAGCTCTCTGGATGATTGAGATGTGGCATAAATCGCTTTACAATTTTTTTTTGGTAAAAATTCAATGAAACGTGCGAGAAAAAAACTGCAAACAATGAATATTCTCAGTAAAAAATGTATACTTATAACGAAAAAAGGATCTCAGTCACCAACAAATAGGAAACAAGAGACAGAATCGCACGGAAATCGAGAAAATGAGGGTTTAAGCAATCAAAATGAAGGATTCCAAGGTCCTTCCCGTGCAATTTGCAATAAATTTCGCCGCGATGCGGCCAATTTTCCGGAGAAGCGATGCAAAAACTTCCGGCGGTCGCGAGGGAAGCCAAGGGAGGCGAGAGGTGGCCGTAGAGCGCGCGTTTTGTACTGAAATTTCACCTCATTTACCCTTCGACTACCCGGCGGGTACCCGGCGGGTTATTGGCGAATACGACCCCTCTGGTGAAAATGTGAGAGTGGAAACAAAAACTCACCGACCAATCTCAGTTATTTCGAAAAAACGAGTGATAACACAATCAGACTCTAGTATGTTAGCACGAGTCCGCAAACGCACCATGTCCTTTTAGCATTGCGGCAAACTATATTAAGTTCCTCGCATAAGGTTTCCCTGGTTTTCCCTTCGGCGGTTTCGGGGGGGCGCATGAGCACTCACTGTCCACAGATTGAATCCTCTGTGATTCTCAGTTGCAAAAATGTATTCCTACAGCCGAATTCCTCAATCATACCACTGTATTATTCCTTCCTTACATCTATCGCACAGACTCCCACTCTCCTATCATCAGCGTCACCGGAGTAGATGGCGTACTCTCCGACGTTGATGACGGGTCTATCCTTGAGGCGAGTTTCCTGCAAAGCAGCAAACGGTGCATGGAAATAGCAAGACTCCATGAACTCCCTAGGTACGGATCCTAAGGTGTTATGGACCAGAGGCTTTAGTGTGCCGGACAGCGACACCTTTATGCAATGTACGGGATACTTTTGCGATATAGTTGTGCACGCTATATTACTCGAACGTCTGCTGGGTTCAGTAGAAGCAGGGGCACCAACGAGCAGGTACCAACAGACTTGTATACACAACCCCAATTTTAACTAATAAAAACAATTGAACAAAGAAAGCAAGCACTTCAGTCAATGTTTTTTGACTAGATGAGTACATAAATATTCGAGCAGATCAGTCCGAAGGTTGCTGTTCATTGATTGAAATCCAATTTCAAGCCAACTGCTCAGATAAAAACAGCCCGCTTCCCGCCGGCCAAGTCGGCTTAGTCGACTTCGCGCGGCCCCAATTTTGTGGGCGTGCTACACCGCCCCACTTCCCGCGGAGAGAGAGGTTTTCCCGTCTTTCCGCGGAGTGTCGGCTGGCAGTCGGCTGTTCCTGGGGGTCATCGAACACTCATTCATCGATTCCCACTTTGATATCATCATTGCACCACCCACTAGAGTGGAGCCAATGAACGATTGCTGAGCAGAGAACGCTCTATTGAGACTCTTTCCAAAACCCGCGCTGTGTGCGACGCTGGCCTTGGGCAGGTGAGCCACTGTCCGTTAATGGCATCTGCGAATGGGAAGGCTGCATGAAGCAGTGAGTGTAGGAAGCCTCCTCGTAGAAACTCACTCCTTACTTGTCAAGAGCAGTTCAAGATGAAAGCCCCAGGAGCGGATCTTTCGAATTTTGTTTTAACAGACCTTTGCTCAAAGGGTGATTTTCGAATGTGCCGCAAACTGCTTTAGGATTGTCTTGTGTCAGTCACTAGATTAGCCGTAAGGCGGTGGCAGAAGGGCCGCAGAGGGCTTGTTCACCGCGTACGGGCAGTCAACGAAACAGCGCTGCCGACTGCCCGCAACCGATCTATTCGCCTTCCGCGGGAGGGGTTACGGGACGTCGGCTAGTGGTACCGCGGGAAGTGTGATGTCTCTAACTGAGTGATGTTCCTGATATAAGAGATCATCGATGTCAATGATGTGGAGTGGGCTCGTCCACCATCAAAGGGCAAGAAAGTTCAGGCTTGAAATTTAGCCCGGAACAGCGGTTTTTTAGCGCTTTTTCCTTATAGGTCCTACTACCCCAAACCCAGAAAAGGGTTCAAAGAGGAAAAGAAAACATGAATATTTTATCGCGGCCTATGCCTTAGGCAGTTTGCGTCTCTGCTTGCCATTGTATACGCGCGCTGACATTTAATTACAAGTGATAAGGATACACAAATGCTAACGAATTCAAATCTTTTCGTTCTCTTGAATGACACATTCCCGCATGCTGGATGGAGTTTTTATCCTACACGCAAAAGTTATTGATGAAGAGTTGAATAAATTCATGGTTTTTCCTCAGTTTCCCAGAATATTAAAACTTTTTTCTGTTGTCAACGTAGATTGCTCAGTCGTTTATGGTGCTGCAAGCGCGACATAACATGTAACTGGGGGGTAATAACCATTTCAGCGAAAGATAAATTGAATTCGGGATGATTCGGCAAACAATTTGAGTTACTCGTTTTATATGAAACTGAGAACACGAATGACGTTTCTGAAAAAGGTCTCAATCAGCAGATGCACGAAGTCGCGCACAAAGTATGTTTTTTTTGCAAAGTTAACGCTTCCACCGTTTTTATCATACTCTGCAGTTAATAGAAAACTATTAGCCCAGTACGCTTCTCTGATTTCAAGTGGCAGGCAGCATAAATACTTGTTGAGCGCGAATTTCAGCAAGGACTCTGAGAACGCTTCGGCCTAAAGGCAGGGTTCTCGATAAAATCGGTTGCTGTGCTATCACCGTAGAATGGTAGATCTGGCCATCACAAAAATGAAAATAAGTAAAAAAATGGAGAAAAAACGCTCAGGAGAAATTTATGGCTTGGTGTCCTCCCGCCCCCAATTATCGAGATTTGGGTAAAAGCCTGTTTTGTCAACTTTAATTTTGCTTCTAAAGTAATTTCTAAGCATTTCTGGAGACTACTGATTCCTTTAACAGCAAAATAAATGCCGGATAAGCAAGCAATAATGAAAATCGCGTTAATTAGGGGGCCGGCCGACACCGGTAATTAGCCGTTATACTTTGTTTTTGAGCGTTTTTCCCGCGAATTTCCGGGTTTTTTCACTTACTTTTACTTTTGTGATGGCCAAATCAACATTTCTATGAAGAAAGCTCAAAAGTCGTTTTTATCGCGAACCCTGCCTTTAAGACAAAAGGGTGGTGAGGGGCGCTGTCCTCCGATTTTCGGTTTAGGGTTATAGGACCGGAATTCGTGTAATTTCTTAACAACCCTGATTGCCGGAGATCCCGAAAATTCGGACTTTCTGGGAATGCGGAGTTTCACCAATCTGCTGCAATTTTCTCCGGCTCTCCCATTGCAGGAAAATCCTCGGAATAGGTTTAGTACATACGAAAACTACATAAGTGAAATTACCAATGCTTCTTGACCACAGGAAAACTTCTGCAGACAAGTGGTAAACCGATTATTTAGAATGTGATAACTTTTCGTTGAAAAACGGAAAGCTTTTTATTTTTTTTTTCAATTTCGCTGCTTGCCAAACTTTTTTTTCAAATGTGAAAGCGGGCGTTGTGTCGCAGGTTAAAGGCAGTGTTCACGATGGAAATCCCTCGCCTATTTTTTTGCCTATCTTGAAGACGGTCCCATGCTGATTCCAATGATGTTTTTGGAATCGTACGAGACCTTCTAGGAACGGAGTTATGGTCCCTCCAAAACTGAGCTAGTGAAACATGGTGGACGAGTTGTCCGAGGCTTGTAACTTCCGTCTTTTGCAGCCGATGTATGCGAGCTGACCTGAGTGAAGAGAGAAGTTGAGAATGAAGGGAAGAACGGAACTATTGATAGTAAACCATCGCTCATCTCACATTTTCTACCATTGATTTGTTCACGTCGGTGGGCGTGGAAAGTGCATCTGGGGTGTGAAGAGCTGACGGCTGTCCAACTTTGGGGCCGTAGGGGACCGTTCCGAGCTCATTTTTCTCAGTTTTTTGAACGTTAGGGTTGCGCTAGGCCCCGCAGCTGCCGATCTCGACCAAAAAATCAGACATGGTTTTTATCGTGGACACTGCCTTTAAGCACTCATCTTTGTCAGAGTGAACATGATGAGTATTTAGCGACAATACCCCGGAGTTATAAAAACCACTGTTCGAGAACGTTTCAACTCCTTTGTGTGATCTTTGAAACCTCAGATGAGTCCGCGGAATGTCCAAGCTTAGACCATATAGCGGCTAAAGCCCTCTGTCTTACTCATCAAACTAGATCATTCCGAGATATAGCAGTGGAGCGACTCGTGTTAGGAGGTAAAAGATCATCACCCCCACTGCAATTGTCCGCATTAGGAAGAACTACTCTGTGCGCATGGGAAGCATATAACCAATGAGGATGGGTGTGCAGTAGAATCGGCAAATTTTCCGGAGAATAAAAAAGGTGTTTCATAAGTCCAAGTCTCGAAAATTTCCGGGCCCCTCACCATGGTTGATTCAAAACAGTTAATTGGGTTGCCCCGGCTTCTTCGAAAGGTTTTTTGGTGCACGGCGCTGTTCTCTGTCTCACGAATTCGATGTCCATTTGTCGATTATCAGAGCACTGAGGTAGGTTTCGCCATCTAAATGGCTTTTTACCTACCGTAACCTACAGTAAACCTCAAAATTTCGGCAAGCGGACCCCATATTAGTGTTCAGCACCCCAGATTACCCCTACGTACATGTTTTTAGCAAAATCCGGAGAAAAATTTAAAAACACCCTAAAAATTCCATGGGGGGTACCCTTACCTTGCCGCGAGGCTTTAAAAAACGCTCATAACTTTTTTCAGAGTGGGTCTAGGCATCTGCGATGGGCATGTTCGTACTTTTCGTCCGAAATTTGTTCTAGAAAAATACATTTCATTTGGAATGGTCACTATGACTTATTGCGGTTCCCTTGTGAGAAAAATTTCAAAGGGGGGGTGGTCACGGCAGCCCTGCGGAAAAAAAATGATCGGCATGAGCGTGATTGTGAAGTTACAAGCCTCTGACAACTCGTCCCGAATGCTTCCCTAGCTCAGTTTTGGAGGGGTCATAACTCCGTCCCTAGGGATCCTTGAACGATTCCATAGACATTATTGGAATCAGCATTGGGCCGTAAAAAGATAGGCGGAAAATGGGAAAAACGAATTTAATCGTAAACTGCCTTTAGGTGGCCCTGGGTTGAAATAAAATGACGTAGAATTTGAGGAAACGCACCAGAAGTACACGAAATCGTTAAGTATCACCCCGCGTCTCAAGTATCATAGGAAATGTTTGTTGTGATAATGAAATCTTTTGTGGACCAGTCCTTTGCAATTCTCGTCTCTCTATTGCTCCGTTTTTTCCTTAGGGCCCTAACTATTCCTGTTTTGTATGAAAATTTCTTCTATTTTCGATTGATCCAATTTTCCACCGGTGACAACCACCATGAACATGTTCATCCAACCGGACAACTAGTCCATGTTATGGAATAATGTTACTGAACTACGACGTTTTAATGCGTTTCTCGAATTTTTTTCGTAATTTTGGTAAGAATTGGAGGCCAATGCGTTGTTTTACATTGTTTTATGTGAAAAATTCGGGGACGAAAATCATCGTAAACACGCTCAAAAATGCAATCGAGTACGAAGATGGGGGCCTGTTCGTATTGAGAACGGACAAAAATCCAAAAAAAAACGCTGAAAATACAAAAATGATGGTTTTTATTGAATTTGATTGGAGGCGCAGAGCACGCTCGCAAAGGTACACGCGCGATTTGAATATCGATGTTTTCCACTCACGTAGCCAGTTGCTGAACGTTTACGTAGTTCGAAGCCTGAAAAACGAGCCCAATTTACCGTATTCGAGCAATTTTGAGCAGTGAGGTGTGGAACTCCGCTCACATTGCCTGTGGAACCCCTCGTCGTCATACAAGTTCTCAGCTTAAAAACGGTTAGTTTGGCTTGTTTTTCACGCTTTCAACACTGTAACATCGGCATGGATTCCGAAGAGACTTTGCGTTCACTGTTGAAGGTTGGCGCAGACTTGGTGCAATATGCTATAACATAGGTGCACCGAGTTTGCGCCAACCTCCAATGGGGAACGCAAAGTCTCTTCAGGATCCATGCCGATGTTAGGCGTTTTTTGTAGGTCGTATGTGTTACTTAACGTCGTTATCTCAACCACTTTTGTGAGCGTGTATGCTGCCTTTAAAGACAGCACACACGAGCGAAAACCACTATACCATTTCTTTGCGCTGGTAGGCCTACATATGTAGGCCTACAATGTATAGCATGTTGCGATGTAGAGCAAATAGGGCACCAAAACATTCAAACTTTGGAGAAACACTCGTTCAAAAATCCCAGAATTTTCAACTTCCTCTTTCGCTGTCTTGGTGTGTTATGCAAAATACACAAACGCAACTTTTAGGGACTATTGTTTTATTATGATTAAAATATCCTTCACGGGGTTAAAGGCAGCAGACACGCTCAAAGTTGGTATCGATTTTATGACACAAATCAAAGGTATGGAGATGGTTGTATTGGGAACTGACGAAAAAACGAACGAAAACTGTGCGCAAATAGAAGAATTACGGTTATTTTGTTATGGGGAGAAAGTGGACGAGTTTTACTGCGCGCGGTTGAAACAGCGAATATTAGCAACAAAACAGTTGAGATGGAGAAGCCGATATACTCCTACAGCGTGTACTGGAACGTTCACCTCGATGGAAGCATAAAAAACCAGCCAAAGTGACCGTATTAGTACTATCCATCCGGACGAGTTTGTATTTTGGGGCGGGGTTGTAGAAGCTCAGGAGGGCTCAGTAGGATTGCAGAAATTTTTCGATTTGCATTGCTGAAATTTAGTAGTTTTGACTCATTTTTGACTCTTCCAACGGCGTGAGCAGTCTACTAGAAGCCATGCGACTCCAGAAACGTAGTTATCTCAACAAATTTCTCGAGCGTGTCTGCTGCCTTTTATCTCCAGGCAGTGTGCGATATCTTTGACAACAGTGTAGAGAGAAATATGTGTGTAGGTTTATGTGCAGGGCAACTGAATGTGTCGGTATGAAACTATGTAGGTGGGGGGGGGGCACTAAAGATTCATAATTGAATGATTGTTATGAAACCTTTTTAACACGTTTCCAACACGTGATACGACACGCTTAATACGTTTCTTACTTGTGCAGCTGTGGAGAAAATCTCCATTTCCTATGAATGAATCTTGAGTGCCCCCCCCCCCTAGTCTCAAGCCAAGGTGTCGCTTGTGAGTCTACCCAGTAGAATAAAATGTGTAATTTCACGAGAATGTAGAATTTAGGTGTGATGTTGAAAAAGTAAAAACATCTCAAGGGTTTTGCTCCAGTTCCTAGACTTTGTTAAGATCAGCGAGTCTTCCGAATCGTGTACCTTCCTTTCCATCATTGAAATTTTGCAGTTCCAACGATTGCAACGTGAACTTTCGAGATTACTGAGCAGTCGGCTCACGGAGAGTAAATTACTATTCTACCAGCTTAATCACGAGTTTCAGACATAACCGTGAATTTTCCGTTCTCGTTAACTAACAGATTGCGACAAGTGCAATGCAATTCTATGTAATTCACTGGAGTTGTCGAGACATTGCGATGATTGATTGGAATTAATTTGTGACTCATTGAGAGGAATACTTTAAGGTTTCTTGTTGTAAATGTACGTACATACTCTTATGAAAACGATAGTCAGTGGGAAGTCGCAGACAACACACTGCTGCGGCAAGGATAATCCATCCATCGTAAGTTTAGTTTAAGGCTAAACTTCTAAGTGCCGACAATGCGCGAAAATGGGAAAGGTAAACAATGCTGTTCGAATTATCTTCGAACTATCCTCAATATGTACATACCCTTCGGTTCGGGGTCAAATTTAGTGTTTGCCATTGAGGACTCGTCCTGCGCACACGCGACGCATCGGTTGCGTACGAGCTTAAAGGTACAGTACACCCAGAAAATCGTTTTTCAGTTTTCATGCTTGTATTGGAGACGGTCACACGCTGACCACAGTGGTATCTTTGAAATCGTTCGAGACCCCCTACGAAAGGAGTTATGGCTCCTCAAAAAGCCTGTTGTTTCAGGGCGAAAAAATGGTGGACGAGTTGTCCTAGGCCTGTATTATCTTTCATTCGAAATCGCTGCACGAGAGCGGGCCAGGATTATGAGGAGGGCCGGTAATGGACTCAAAAACGTAAACTCGGTTAAAATTTATCCATCCATCCAGCCGATATCGAGGTCGAAATTCAGGAAGGGGGTCGGGTCTGTGGTTGTGAGTGAAGGGGGTCGGGTCTGTGGTGGGCGCTTATATCTCGCTTATTTGGAGGAATTGAGATCTCGCACTTGGCATGTGTAATACAGGATGTGTCTACCACACAATCAAATGAAAATCACAAAATTGATGTCTGATGGTGTACTGTGCCTTTGAACGCACGCCCTCATCAGCTGATCATTTGAGTTTCTCGAAATTATCCTTGCTTTTGTCATTTCCCACGTCAGTTTTCAACAGTTTTTGGCCTTTAAATGCTGCGTTTGTTATATAACGATCGTTTGCTGGTTTTAAATTCAGGAGTATCGGGAATCACCGGCATCGGAATTTTCAACAAAAAAAAATTTCAGGCAAGACCCATTTTCAGGAAGACGGTTCTGAGGAAGTAAAACAACGAAAGGACGCATCATAAAAGCAGTTTTGAACAAAATAAGATTCGAAATTTGAAAAAAAAATCACATTAAGGAGTTTTCTTAGAGATCTGGGCCAGCCTAAACAATGGAAAAATTCTGAAAAAGATTCACGATCAATGAACATCTGGCTAGAGAGGTCAAAAGTCAACAACGAGCCCCAGATACAGGTTCTAATTTGGTTACAAACGAAGAAAAAATGTCATCGAAATTTGGCGGCTCCTACTCGTTGCCGAATATTCCCACTACTCCTGAAATTAAAACTTTAGCAAACGATAGTAATATAACAAACGTAAAGTTTACAGACCCATAACTGTTCAAAAAAATGGGAAAACTAATGGAAACCATGATAAGGGAAGAAAACAGCACAGGATCAAGTGACGAGGGCGGGCGCGGAAACTCGCACAAGTCGATGCGTCGCGTACTCGCAGCGCGAGTCCGCAATGACACATACTAAATTTAAAGGCGCAGGACACCCAAAAAATTATTTTTCAGATTTCATGCTTATCTTGGAGAGAGCCACTCTCTGATCGCACTGGTATCTCTGAGATCGTTCAGGACCACCTACGAATATTGCTCTGTAAAATGCCTGCATTTTGAGAGCAAAAATTTGGTGGACGAGTTGTCTTAAGCTTGTGTTTCTCTTCATCCGCAATCGCTGCACCAGAGAAAAACAGGATGAGGAGATAGATCGGCAACGGACCGAAGAACAACTACTTGTTGAGAATTCATCCATCCATCTAGCCGCTACCCAGTTTGGAAATCTCGCAGGGGTGTGGCCCGTGGTGATGAGCGAAGGAGGTCGGGGCCGTGGTGGTCGCTTATATCTCGCTTATTTGGGGGAAGGGATATCCCGCACTTGGCACGTGTTATATAGGAGGGGTCTTCTGCACAATTACACGAAAATATCAAAATTCATATCTGAGGGTGTACTGTGCTTTTAAAGGCAGTGTTTACGTTAAATTTCAATTCCAATATCTCCACGGTTTACAGGTCTGGTGCCCTATATAACGAAGCACGCTTGAAAAGGACGCGGAAGTCGTCTTTTTGAGCCAAGATAGGTCCTCCCTTGTTTATGTTGATTTTCGAGCGTGGAGGAACTGACCGTGTTGTGTTCCTAAGAATACAAACTTCTACGCTCTCCCTAGGAGGAGAGAGCTACCGTTTCTGCGGCGGAAGAGAAGACTAGAGAACAACAGGTTTGTCAGTAGAGAGTAACCACACAGCAGACGTGAAGAACACCTGAGGAGCGCGGAGAGGTGCAGGCGAGGCTGACTTGTCTGAGGCCTTTTTCTACGGCCTTTTATGCGGTCCGCTTCCCGCTGGATCACTCTTCTGACCTGCTCAACGGGATACCACCTCGCCTTGTTGGGTGGTCATCGGCATTCCAACCTCGCCGATAGCGAACTCTTTCTCTCAGATCATCTTCTGATCTGCCAGCCATAACAGAATCACATAAAAACAGCCTATTTCCCGCCGGCCAAGTCGGGCTAGTCGACTTCGCACGACTCCAATTTTGTGGGCGTGGCACAGCACCCCACTTCCCGCGGAGAGACAGGCTTGTGTCGGCCGACAGTCGGATATTCCTGGGGGTCATCGAACATCGAAAAATCATCATTGCACCACCCACTAGAGTGGAGCCAATGAACGATTGCTGAGCAGAGAACGCTGTGTTGAGACTCTTTCCTGTGCGGCGCTGGTCTTGGGCAGGTGAACCGCTGTCCGTTAAGGCAATCGGCAATCGACAAACGGCAAAATAAAAAAAAACCTTGTACGAAAACGGTACAAATGTTCAAAAAGTAGCACTGAAAATACTTCTTTGTCATGCACATCTCGTTTTTCGATAGCCAGATAAGAAATGGTTTTTCAATAATGTACGCCCGACTGTCTTTGAACCTCTGAATTTTTGTTCTAGACCAATGACACCCCAAGGTTTTTCAATAATACCACAAGAAGTTGAGCCTCTTATACATATTGGTACAATACCTGATATCAAAAACTGCATCGGAGTGAGCATTCTATTGAACCCTGGTAATAGGAACGTTGTGGTGAAAGGATATTCATTTTTCGAGGTTCTCTAATGTAAACCTTTTTCGGAATATGTAGTAGTCATTCATATGATTTGTGTTTCAGATTCAACGCACAAATTTAAAAGCATCGCGCAATACAAATTAAGAAGGTGAGCACTCGGAATTTGTTCAAAAAAATAAAGAGGTCAATGTGTCCTTACTTTAGGTGATTACTTTCTAACGAGCGTGGCAGCCATGCCGCTTCTCTGGCAGAAATCGCCGCTGTGGCTCCGCGATGAAGCCGTACCGGCTCCTACAGGCACCGCAGCGGCTCCGCGAAAGTGCCGCTGCGACACCGCGAGCGGTGGCTGCGCCTTTACAAAAATACGGCCAACGGAGAGTAACACATATGAAATCAATTATGTGCCATACTACAACTGGGTGGGGCCTACGAACAAAAATGCGCACCTGCGGTTGTTAGTTCCTCTGTCTGATAGGGGATATCCCCGTTACTGTGGGCAAGAAGATACGGGACGAGGGTAATCAAACTTGTGTAACTAAAATCGGCGACACCACGCAGGAAAGTGCATCGTAGTCGACGCCGGTTCGCTTATGCATCCTCGCGAAGCCGACGCGGTTCTAACTCGGAACCGCTGCGGTATTATCTAGCCAATGTCGTGGCGTTGCCGAGGCTTAATGCACTGCAAAAGAATCGTATCAACACATTGATGATAGCGGAGCCGCTGCGGTACTACTGTGGAACTATCGCGGCACAGTTGAGGCACGCGTCACTTTCCCTGCTCTGCCGCGGCAAACTTTCTCAGAGTTCGCCGCGTACTCGTTTGCGTGCCTCACGTTGTGTTCACTATTTGACCGAAATTTAGATAAAAGATAATTATGTGGAGAAATACAACCTAAACGCACGTTTTTGAACAGTCTCGGAAACGTTCCCAAGAAGCTGCTCCGTCTTCGGCAACTCTCCCCCTCCGACCATCTAAATTTCTTCTGAACAACTCAAATACATGTAATTGGGTAGTTTTTCAAGCTTTTCAAAAATACGACTCCTGAAAACCACTGTTGTCTCAAACTACCTCCTTCCCAAACTGTACGCCACCAATTATTTCGAACTGATCACCGTCGACTCCGTCAATCCAGTTTATAGTCAAGCAGCGAATTCAATCAAAACGGATTTTCCCCACGACGTGTACCTCTGCCCTACCCTTTCAACTCAGAACTTCAACTTTCAACTTGGTAGCATGTTTTTCAGCGTAATTGTGAGTACAATAGAAGATGGCGAAGTGCATAAGCCCACAAACTGCCAGTGAAGTCCAACATTCTCCACACGACGTTCTGAAGAAAATCTGAAAGAGATTGAGCTTTAAACCCTTTGTGGCCTCTCCTGAAATGGTTCAGGGTGTTAACTCTTGTCCCGGTGAACCCCACATTCATTGATCAAGCCTCAGCAAGGAGGGGGTGAGGAATTCGGTACTCTTCCAGACAGAATGACACACACGAGCATGACACTACAATACTAGCAATTGCTTTGACGTGTCCGCATGGTAGGCTACATGAACTGTCCTGAAGTTTTGAAGTACGTATAGTCTGTCTCTCTACTTTCGAGACGGTCGCTGCGATGCAAAACCTAATCGCGGCGTTTGTTATCTATCACGCAATTTTTGCCGATATTTGTCGAAAAATAAGAGGAAAAACGGCAAACGACAATCGACAAAAATCGGCTCAAAACGGCCGGCAAGCGGCAATCGACAACCGGCAAACGGCAATTGCCGCACATTCCTGACTGGGAGCCTATGGTCCTGCTCGCCTATCCCTTCACTGCGGAAAGTCACCGATGATGATCATCGTGAACGCTGCCTTCAAGCCCGAACCAGAGGATATGTAGTTTACCTCCACGTTCGACTCTCGGTGAACCTCGGCATTAGATTAATGGTTGGTATGTTGACTGTAGTTGAATGCTAAAATCAACGAATCAGCTATGGACTCTATTTCGATCTCCTGTAACAACAAATTCAAATTCACCAGCACATTTTCTACGCTTTTTTGAAAATGTCATATGTATACAGTGCGTATCATAATTATAGCAACACACTCAAAGCTCTGATATCAATGTCCACGCAAACTTTCATCTACCGTCACTGTCACCATTCAACTCCGCGTTCACAGAAATTTACAGAAACCCATCAAGAAATAAGATCTATTTTTTAGATAACTTTTAAAGTCTTTGTATCATAATTATAGTAACACTTTCTGTTGGAAATATGTTGACTGTAGTTGCTCAATTCTCAAAACATTTTCCGTTTCGAATATGATATACATGGAGGTATCCTCTGTTTTCGAGTGTGATGTATTTCCGTTCATCGCGCGCGTCTGCGCGCGTACGCTGCGTCTCCTTCTCCCAGCACTTTCTCGCTGTCTCTACCCTCGCTCCGCACAAGTACGCGAGGGAACAGAGTAAATCTGGCTCGGAACCAGAGGATATGTAATATCAACGTGGTTCCATCATACCAAGCGGATCCGTTCTCTCTAAGGTCGAAAATGCTTTTTGTCCTGTACAAGGCTAGTCCAAATATAAGGAGAATAGCGAAGCAACACTATCGCCACTTCGCAGCTGTGTATCAATTTCTGCATGATCCTGAGTCACATGGTTCGAATAAAGGCACTGGCATGCCCAGAAACCTGTCTGCTCCTGCGGAACGTCGAGTAGTATGGCTCGTGTTCAACTCGATCATGTCGGTAAATCAAGTCCGCGTCGAACTTTTTACGTCGGTATCCAGATGGGTGTATGGAGGGCGATCAATCGCAACCCAATTATAGAGCATCCTCGTATGCGTCCAGTACCGCACCTAGCAGCCTGACGGACACGCACACCACTGGCGAAATCTCCGCAAGGAGCTGGGGTAATTCGCCAAGCGGATTTTCGGTTTAGGCAGTTTCACTGTATGGTGTGGCTTCGAAGCTGACGGTGTGCTCCAGATAGCCTTGAATTCGTCTAGATGGAATTCTGCGGAGTGCCAGGGAATGTTGTGAACAGGACTGTTACCGCTCCTTGCTCGGTTCCAGCAAATTGAGCTCAACTTCCTGTAAGACGATGCTGACATCCACAAGATTCGCTCACTTAGGACTTGGTTTCTGCAGCATAGACTCTTCTTTATGGCTTGGCCAGCGGGCTCACCTGACGTTAACTCAATGGAAAACGTCCGAGGATTCCTGCTTCGCACTATCCACAGTGGAGGTAGGACGTACGATTTAAAGGAACATCTCAAGGTAGCTGTAATCGTTGCCTGGAGCAACTTGGACGTGAAAGTGCTCAGCCGACTGTTGAATTCCATGCCAAAGTGAGTTTTCAAGCTCATTTCTAAACAAGGCAGATCGAGAGTCTATTGAAAAGTCGTTACAAGGTAATTCTTCCGAGTGAGAAGAAGAATAGCGATTGAATACTGAAAGTGTTGCTATAATTATGACACAAGATCTTTTAAAGTTGTATACAAAGCAGATCTTAATCTAACGTGATGGTTTTCGGTGAAACTGTGGGCACAAAAGTTTTCGGGTACGCGGAGTTGAATAGTGACAGTGCCGGTTGATGAAAGTTTCCGTCGACATTGATATAAGAGCTTTTAGTGTGTTGCTATAATTATGATACGCACTATATTTCTCAAGCCCTGCTTTGACTGAGACTATATGTCTCTCTCAAAAAAAAACTCATGTCCTCGAAGAAAATTTGCATTTGTGCTCACCTGCTGCTATTGTATCCTCTGAGAATGAGTGTTGCCCGAATAAATGGCCAATTACATACCAGAGAAAAAAAACGGCATCGAATGAAGCCAATGTTCCCGTTCTTAGGATCCATAAGTTGATATTTGTTTTCAACAAACTCGAAGAGTTTTTCCTCTCCTGATATAAAACTTCTCATTCCATTTGAGGAATCGCTCATATTTTAGTAGTAACGTTCAACCACCACAACACCTTCGCTCCGCATTGCAATGAGCAAAACCTCATTATCTGGATCCGCTCGAGGGGAAATCACAGCTGAATTACGAATGCGAAAACACTCGGCCATAGTGCATTGTATTTTCGCTCAACAAACAAGTGTAGCACCTCTTTAGCGAATAAGCAGTTACCACTCGCGAGATGCTAGCTAAAAAAAGTAAAGCTAGGTGTAAGCAGTTTAGCATACTGCAGATCTTCAAAGGCAGTGTTCACGATGAATATCACACTCAAGTTCGACCAAAAAATGGAGTTGCTTGGTCGTGAGCTATCGAATAGTCAGGAAACAGCGAAGAAAAACGCTCAATAGAAGCTAAAATAGCTTCTTGTAAAGTTCAGGGCAAGGACGACCTTAGGGGCCCTGCTAGTTTCCGCAAGCGCGCTAATGGCGAACTCTGCGCGAATCTATCAGGCTGGACTTGGCGGTGTTTCGTGACAGTTTTCCATCAATGCGTCCGCGGCGCCATAGGCTCGTCAGAAGGGGCGGAGAGGGTTAAGGGCAGGCTTACTGGGATAACCGAATCTTCACTTCGTCGACGTTTTAATCGATTTCTGACCCGTTTTCGATGCTTTCTTCGCCCTATCCCCTCCACCGTCTGCCATACTGAAAACTCAAAGACGAGATGTATCAGGTTTATCGTGAACACTGCCTTAAAAGGAAGGCGCAGTACAACCTGTAAATGTCTTCCGAGATCTTGAAGACGGTCCCACACCGATTCCAAAGATGTCTCTGAGATCCCACAGACTTCTCTTGGAACGAAGTTTTGGCCACTCAAAATCCTCCTAAAATTAAGCGGCTAGAGGGCAAGTAGTCCGAGGTTTGTAGTTTTTATCCATTGCAACCGATTTATGACTGCGGATTTCAATGAAGGGAGAGGCTAATAATGAAGAAAAGAATGGGGCTATTGGTTGAAAAACATCGGTCATCTCGCCACTGTTGCGCTTGAAAGATCGTAAAAGGGGGCTTGCCAAAGTGGCTTGCTGTTGTGGGCTGCCCAGGGTAGCTTCCTCCTATATCTCGCTCATTCGAAGGATTTGAGAGCTCCAAGTTTGGGTATCGATGAACCTCGGCATCAGAATATAGCTTGTACGTTGAGTTGAGCTGGCACGAGGTAGTATGATGGTTTATTGACATACTAATATTTCGCGGTCTCGCCCACTTCGGAGTATGAAAAAGGTCGAATCTATGTGCGAAATTGAGAGCTAGCACCCTATACCGAGTGGGTCTACATAGAAAAATATGTGAAATTCTCAGACTTCTTCCCTCGGGTAGGTGTGTACCTTTAATGGAGTCCAATAGTCCAAGCTGACAATCTTCGGGTCCTCAGATCAATGTGTCACTACCACCTACTCAGATAGAGACATCACGCTTCCCGCGGTGCCACTAGCCGACGTCCCGTAACCCCTGCTGCGGAAGGCCAATAGATCGGTCGCGGGCAGTCGGCAGCGCTGTTCCGTTGTCTGCCCGTGCACGGTGAACACGCACTCTGCGGCCCTTCTGCAACCGCCTCACGGCTAATCTGGTGACTGACAGTCCTCAAGCAGTTTGCGGCACATTGGAAAATCACCCTTCAAGTAAAGGTCTGTTAAAACAAAATTTGAAAAATCTGCTACAGGGGATTTCATCTTGAACTGCTCTTGAAAAGTAAGGCGTCAGCTTCTACGAGGAAGCTTCACTGCTTCTTGCAGCCTTCCCATTCGCAGAAGCCATTAACGGACAGTGGTTCACCTGCCCAAGACCAGCGTCGCACAGTAAAGAGTCTCAACACAGCGTTCTCTGCTCAGCATTTGCTCATTGACTCAACTCTAGTGTGTGGTGCAATGATTATATCAAAGTGTGAATCGATGAGTGAGTGTTCGATGACCGCTACGTTATGGTAGGCTCACTGAACCGGTTGCGACAACGACCGGCTCCAGCGGAGATTTTTGCAGAGGGCACTATCAGAGGTGATAATATGGAGCGGTGCCTGTAGGCTACAACTGCCCAACGACGGAAAATGTATCCGATGATTGGATTGCAAAGGGTGCCATTTTTTAATTTCCAGAGATCAACTCGAGATATGGGGTTTCCATAGTGGTGCTGAGACCTCTCAGTGAGTGAATTTTCGCTTGGGTGCTTATTTCTTCCGACCTCTCCCCCATTAAGGGAACAAGCTCTGAACCACGCAAGCGCTCGGCTCGTGACCCTGAGCAAAGAGCAATTATTACAAACTCGGTGCAATTCTCCATGTTGTCACCATCGGGAAGATCTCAAATAAGGCCGACTTGGCCGGCGGGAAGTGGGCTGTTTTTATCTGTGTACGTGGTACAAATGGAAGCGTTGCAATAATGACGCCAGATCGCTCAACCCTCAATGAATCACGCCATCGGCATTCGATCGTTTATTGTAGCCTACAATATGTAGGTGGCACACTTGGGACCGAAGCGGAATTCCAATACTATTCGAATAAATCAAATGTTCGAGTACTTAAATATTCGACTATAAACTCAGGGACTTGAACTTTTGGGTTTACTTGAATATTCTATTCATTCAGGAACTTGAAGTACGGGGTTTATTCGAGCTTTCGATTCAGCCAGGATTTCAAATTATTCGGTGATTCGAATTCGGTGATGCACCACATTCAAAGAGAGCACAGCATAACACTAACCTAATCTTATATTTAAATAAAACCTTTTAAAAGTACGCCCGAATGCGAATGTCCTACCAACCTGTCGGCTTGTGTGCCGAGCGGCCGTGGCTTTCAGTAATTCTTGACGAGTTTACTTCGGCGGAAAAGTGGAGATGACTACCTATCATTTACGTTTGCTAAAAAACTCCTCTAGAACTTGTTAAGGTGAGTCCTTGTTAGTTTACTTGCGAGATTTTGGCAGTCATGAGGTGATGTTGATCCCGTTATGGCGGAAGGGTGTGTATGGAGGGGGGGGGATTCCTTTTTTCTTGTTCTCTTTCTTCTTTTGAGATTTTTTAGATTAGATTCTTTCATTTTGGGGACGAATACCATATGAACTAATCTTTTCAATGTGTTGTTTGCCTGTTACAAGGGTAGGTCGTTTGAGCAAGTAGCCATTCAGAACGAAATGCAAGTTCATAGGATTAGTTTTTGACGAGAAAATTTGACCTTCATAGCTGCACTCCATTTCTCTTAAAGGGAGTGCCCACCATAAATCTCTTTCCCAAGGATTCAGTGTGAAACACTATGATGAGAGATGCTGGAGGGGGTAGGGTCAAAGAAAGGAGCGAAAACGGGGTCAGAAATTGATAAAAATGGCTTTGAAAGTTATTCCAGCACGCCTGCTTGTCTCGCCGGTCCGCCCCCCCCCCCCCATTCGAACGTGCTTGTGGCGCCGCGCACGTTTTCTATGGTAAGTTGCTAAGTAACTCTGCCGCGTCCAGCCTGATCGATTCGCGAGCGTTTCGCGATTAGCGCGAGCTTGCGGAAACTAGCAGGGCCCATGAGGTCGTCTACGCCTTGGTAGTTAGAAACCGCTATTTTAGCTTATTTTGAACGTTTTTATCCACTGTTTCTTCATTATTAGTTTCCCCCTCGAGTGTGACATCCATCGTGAACACTGCCTTTAACGGAGTTATAGGCATTCTTTGGTGTTTGACCATAGTTATTTATCCTTTTGCCTACCGCAATCAACCTTAATCTTTCCTAAAACTCGAATTGGACGTCAAAATCGAGTTTGGTACCCGAACTACCCCCCAAGGACAAAAAATGCGAAAAATTTCGATTTCTGATGCTCCGAAAATCCACAAGGGCCCCCCTCCATGGGACTTTAGAGGTAAAAAAAATTGCTGAAATATGGTAGTTATTTAGGGCACTGACATGAATACGGGGTTGTATCTCAGTTTTTGGGAATGCTATTAAAAATCGTTTTCCTCTTTTTACACCCACCTTGAAAACGGTCTCAAGCTGATTCCAATGATGTCTCTTGAATTACAAAACCTTCTGGGGCGGAGTTATGATCCCTCAAAAATTGAGCTAGGGAAGCATGGTGGACGAGTTGTCCGAGGCTTGGAACCAGGGCTGTGCGTAACTGAATTTTGTAATTTCGTAAATCGTAATTTTTGAAATTCCTCGTAATTCGTAAATCGTAATTCGTAAATCGTAACTGATAATGAGTATTAAGCCCACACATGACCCAAACCTCATTCGATGTGGGAACACCGTAGCATTTCAGTGATGAGGTGTTTCTTTATCGAAGAAGGTTGGAGGTTGGGTTTCAAAGTGACATTTTTTGAGCAGCACTTGAATAAATATTCAGTACACATACGTGGAGTAGGAGCGACTTTAATAGACAAAATGGAAACTCTAACTTTATTTAAGTACCACACCTAAGCCAGGTTTCGCCCAACTTTTGAATACGAAAGCATAGAGAATCATCGCTCTACCGAACACAATTCAGTTGAAGCCAAGGAGGGCAACACTGTGATGAGAAAAAATTTACGGTTGGATAGTTTAAGCCTTAAAGGCAGTAGTCGCGCTAAAATAAGCTCTACTTCTTTTCCTCTCTAAACCCTTTTCTGGGTATAGAGTAGTTGAACCTATAAGAAAAAAATCGCGAAAAAAACGCTGTTCTGGGCCAAATTTGAAGCCTGAACTTTCTTGTCTTTTGATGGTGGACGAGCATACCCCACATCATCGGCATCGATGATCTCTATTATCAAGAACATCAGCTGGCTTGAAATCGAATTTTAATCAATGAACCTTCGGATTTATGTGCACATCTAGCCAAAAACATTGACTGAAGTGCTTGCACTCATTGTTCAACTGTTTAATTAGGTAAATTTGCATTTATTTCTTCCTCTGAGTGTCGATGATTTTGGACTGCTTGGCATGAGACTGTGATCTTTCTGTGCACTTGTGCACAAACCGGAAATTTAGGGTCCTAATAACTCTAATTCTAGCCCGTTTTTCACCGCGCTACCTTCATAGTTCTTGAGCTGTTTTTGATCTAAGCTGATTTTTCTAGTCTTTTCGATTACGTTTTTCATCGTGACCGCTGCCTTTAACCTTTTAAGGAAGGATGCTTGGATAAGGTGGCCATCCCAAAGGGGATATACATTAACAAAACCTCTTTTTGACGCAGAAAATAAGTCTGCTCTCTATATTTGTAAGCGTTGCTCTGAACGGAGTTATAAGCGTTCCTCCACATAAGCGTATGTTTGTTGGGGTGGAGACGGCGGTCTGAGTGGTGAAGGTTGATTAGGATTTAGAAATGCAAAATGGTGAGGGCTTCTCAAGATTTGTGCTTTCAGAGTTAGGTTCTTCATCTTCTTTTCTTTTGCTTTCATAAATTGCTGCTCATTATAATAACATTTGAGAGACTCTGTAGCCATAATTTTCTAGAAAATTTTCAAACCAAATTTTGAAATTACCACCTCTCCTCTCGTAGCCTCTGGAGATAGACATCAAAGGTTTTTTTGGGATTCCCCGTAGAAATCTTCGTCGAATAATGTTTTCAGGTTAGAAAAATAATTTCCCGATTCTCCGGCAGATTTGAATTCACGAAGTTCCACTTTTTCGCTTGTATCTTTTTAACCGCTAAGGATGGAAGCGTGGGGAAGTTTGTTTTTAAATCTCCGCAAAATTCTGCAAAGAAGTGTATATTGGGTTCCAACCTTTATTTGCTCCATGAGCCAGCCAGGCCCTTAAAGGCGAGCCCCATATTCACTGTCTATTTATATCGGAATGAAATTGCTGTCCGCAGTTGCAGATGACCACTTTCTCCTTCTTCTTTGCAGCCGCGAAGAGAGTAATTGCTATAGGTACGGAAACTGGGCGACCAGCTCCGGATTCGTCCAAAGGTCTATTTCAGTCAGTGTTGGGGTTTTCTGGACAGTTGAATAAGTGTAGGGTATTGTTGCCGGGACCACCACAGTCCAGGCAAACGTCGGGAGTGCTACTGTCGATCCTGTTCACGTAGGACTTCAGGAACGTTGAGTGCCCACAGCGCAATGAGGTTATAGTGCATCTGGCACGTCTATTAAGCTGAGACTCAGACTCAGAAACTTGAGAAAAAACCCAGAATAGTATATACTGACTCTCTTTCCAGATACCCTCGAATGAACTGGGTGTGCTCCTCGCGCAACAGACGGAAGCGTTCTTTTTGTGAATCGTGCCATCTCTGCAGGTTGACTTTATCTGGAGCATCGGCAGAAGGTTTTCTGATGCCCCTCTCTTACAGGCTTAAGTACCAGGGATGTGCGTAATTACGACTAACGACTAACGAATTTAACGACTAACGAGCTTTTCGGGTGTTACGACTAACGACTAACGAAATTTAAAATATTTTCGTAAGCAATTCCAAAATTCGTTAAAAAGTCATTAGTAATTCAAATCGCGCTCAAACCTAAAACTTACACCAGGATTGATACATATCGACCTGTTGGTTGTTCTAGGTGGATGGTACAAAATAACCATAGCCTTCAGTATCTATTATTTATACTGACACTGCTTCGCAGTTCTGGAACTCCCCCCCACCCCCCTCCCCCACATTATGACCCCAACCACATTATTGCCCAAGGTTAGGCGCAGCATTTATGCGACTTCGCGTCGGTCGCGCTACGTTATGGTAGGCTCACTGAACCGGTTGCGACAACGACCGGCTCCAGCGGAGATTTTTGCAGAGGGCACTATCAGAGGTGATAATATGGAGCGGTGCCTGTAGGCCACAACTGCCCAACGACGGAAAATGTATCCGATGATTGGATTGCAAAGGGTGCCATTTTTTAATTTCCAGAGATCAACTCGAGATATGGGGTTTCCATAGTGGTGCTGAGACCTCTCAGTGAGTGAATTTTCGCTTGGGTGCTTATTTCTTCCGACCTCTCCCCCATTAAGGGAACAAGCTCTGAACCACGCAAGCGCTCGGCTCGTGACCCTGAGCAAAGAGCAATTATTACAAACTCGGTGCAATTCTCCATGTTGTCACCATCGGGAAGATCTCAAATAACATCATATAGCGCAGAATAGCAAATCTCGCACTGGAAAAAAAACAGAGTTCAAGATTTTCTTGGTTTAAAATTGTTCCTTTTCTTACCAAAAAAAAAATGACAGAAATCGATGAACACACTCGAGTATTGGGCTTTCGTTAATTAATTATGCTTTAGTTATTGCTTTATTTATGTATGTTTAGGTTTCTAGTTTGAACTAGGTTCTCTAACAAGGAGTGATTTGTGTCTTCAATGACCATGAATGTTCTAGAAAACATACCTCTCTTCATTTCTTCCTTTTTTTCTAATCATAGTGGTTTTTTTCTGCCTCATCTGTGCTTGTTTTCAAAGCCTAGATTTTTAACGACTTACGATTAACGACTAACGACTAACGAGGGTTTTGGCCGGTTGAACGACTAACGACTAACGAATTACAAAATTTCTATTACGCACATCCCTGTTAAGTACTCTCCAGAATGGGTGGTTGGGCTGCTTGACGATGTTAATGTACAGCTGCTGGGCCTGGAGCCGATAATGCTCCTTTACTGGTAGCACCCGTGTCTCGGCTTGTAAATGCTTGATCGGTGAACTCGTAGCACACCCGATGGCGATCCGAAGAGCAGCGTTTTGTACACGCTGCATCTTAGTCCAGGATGAGTCCGACAGTAAGTGTTGCCAAACCGGTGCCGCATACTCCAGGGCGGGCAGCAGTATAGCCTTATGCGTGGTCAGAATAGTTTCCTTACTACTGTCCCATGATGTACCTCCCAGCGCCTTTAGCATATTGAGCTTAGCTTTTACAATTCCTTGCTTTGCTTGGTGTTCTTGTGAAACTTCAGCGACGGATCGAGTATAAGGCCAAGCAGTTTGACGAAGCGAGCAGCAGGCAGGCGATCTCAACCCCAGCTGACATCGGGATGGGCGTTGAGCTCTTCGTGGTCCGTTGTGAAAACTGATACTGAAGACTTGGCAAGTGAGTCCCTGAGCATCTTGTTATCGAAATAGCTTTTCAAATCAATCAGATACTCGTTGATCTTGCTTTAGAAGTTTACAGAGAGCTAGAAGATAGTGGTGCTGGGAGGAAAATCAATCATGTCAGGACCTCGCGGTCACAGCATGATTCTGTTTGCAGTACGTGTTGCCACAACTGCAACTGCGGACCGAAATTTTGGTTCGATGTAGACTGCAGCTCCATCAAAGGTCTGCGCCTCTGGTGTTCATCATGTGTCAAGAGCATTCCATGGAAATAAATAGCTGTGAAGCTACCGACCTGGCTCGGCTTGGGGCAAGAAGAGGTTGGAACCAAATAATAAGTTTGGGTCCGTCAGAGTGAGAAGGGGAGCGATTGGTCATACCTGAAGCTCGTTATCAACAATTATAGTTCTCCATGAATGACCTACTGCTAACTTCGACCGGCTGGGCATGCAAGGGTACGGGTTCACCGAAAATTGAAATTTTGAAGAGTAATTAAGTATTAGGAGTGTGTTGAATCAAAAAAATTTGAAGTTGTGTTGTATTGAAAGTGTTAAATTTATATTTGTACTAGACCGCAGATTTGCATTGCTCATTTAACCGCGTTTTCACGTTTTATTACGATTTGTTACGATTCGTTACGATTTTCGTCCCAAATTTCGTAAATCGTAAATCTTAAAAAAATTACCAAAAACGCCCGTAAATCGTAAATCGTAAACCGTAATTCGTAATTACGCACAGCCCTGCTTGGAACTTCCGCCTTTTGCAGCCGATATATGCTAGCTGACCTGAGTAATGAAAGAAGTTGAGAACGAAGGGAAGAACGGGGCTATTGATCGGAAACCATCGCCCATCTCACGATCTCGAGTGTTCATTTGTTCACATCGAGGGGGCGATTTTGGAACACCAAAACGCTTGTTTGCATCCGCTATTTTGCCACTCCTGGCCCGTTTTCTACCGTTCTTTCGACATCGGGAGCCTAGGAACCCTTCTCGCCTATATTTTTACTGTGGAAGGTCACTGAGGATGATTATCGTGAACGCTGCCTTTAAAGGCAGTGTCGACGATAAAAATCGTTTTCGAGTTCCCATCAGAAAACGAAGGTTTGGAGTCTGACTGTTTCATCAGTGAAGAAAGAATCATGAAAAAACGCTGCGAAACATCCGAAATTAGCTCTTCTTCTTGAAAGCCACATTTCAATAGTGGATGTTTTGCAGTTATGGGCCTGAAGTTGACAGCGTGTGCAGATTATACTTAGTATCCGAATCATTCCTTTTCGGATATCCGACCGGATATCCGATATCGAAAAAATGCATTATCTAAATTGAACCAATATCCGGGAAATTAAAAATCGGCATTATCTGAATCGAACCAATATCCGAAGGGTCAAAAATTCGGATAAAATCGGATGGAATTCGGATAAATTTCGGGTAAAATCGTATAAAATTCGGGTAAAATTTCGGATAGAATCGGATAATTTTCGGATAAAGTATGATAAAAGTGCACTAGGCCACGCCCATTTTCCATAGAAGTGTCGTTGCGGCGCCGAAAAATGGGCGTGGTCAAGTGAGATGACCATGTGGCTAGTTATTCAGCGTAGAAGTTTTTTGTATAGTCGCTTTTCATACTTTTTACTAGCTAGTTGTCGTAAAAAAACCCTTGTATAAAAGCGCGCCTGCTAGCCCCCCCCCTCGCACTAAACCACTCTTCATCGGGGTTGTTGAGACCCATGACAAACGTACCAATTCTCTGAAACCGCATTTTCGCCTATCTTACCCTCAGCAAAAGCGTCAGTGCAGATGGTAGCCTCATTATGCGAACTCTTCGTGTGCTTTGCACTGCAGTTTCGATATTGCTACTACTTCAAATACACAGAGTACAGCTTGAAATCGGGTCTTTCTCTCGGGCTAAACCCAGTAAGCGACTGTAAATTTTGCTAAACATTCGAACTTTTCTGTCATTTATCATAGATATGTCTTCATCAACTAATATGATTAGAAACGTTTTACCAGTATACTTGCACATGCCGAGTGACTTCTTGAAGATGCGTTTCTTTTACCGATATATGTAGAAGTGTGTCAATTGGAAAGAAGAATACAGTCATAGAAAGCCGCTGACTAATAAAACGAAGAAAGGAGCGAACTATAAGGGTGATTGAAATTGCATGTAAGGAGTCATTAGTTCTAGGCAACTAAGTTCACAGAAATTCAATATTAGGGTAACAAATTGTATAATGAGCAAAAAGAAAAACGAAGGAAATGTCATATTTTGCTGCTCGCTGAATCGCTATCGATCTCTTCAAGTCTCCAAATTCCTTCTTAACATACAGTATAGTACAACTGGTGCTAACTTCAGCGCAAAATGTCATATATGCCCATGCCCTACATATAGGGGCATTTGTGCAGCTGAGCCACTCCACTACTTCCATATCATGTTTGTTTTGTGCGTATTGGCAGCCTTTAAAGGCACAGTCCAACATCAGAATAGTTTTTTTCTCAGTTTTTCTGCCTATTTTGAAACGGTCTCACGCTGATTCCATTGATGTCTCTAAAATCGTATAATACCCCCTAGGAACAGAGTTATGGCCCCTCAAAAAATGAGCTGCGGAAGCTTGGTGGACGAGTTGCCCGAGGCTTGTAATTTCCGTCATTTGCAACCGATGGATGCGAGTCGCCCTGAATAAAGAGAGAGGCCGGGAATGAAGAGAAGAAGGGGGTTATTGATCAAAAACCATCTCTCATCCTGCCACTCTTGAAAGATCGTAAAAGGGGCGTGTCAAAGTGGCTTTAGGACGTGGGCACCCCAGTGTGGCTTCCTTCTACCATATATCTTGCTTAATCGGAAAAATTGAGAGCTCGCACTTGGCGGGTGCTATCTAGGGTGGGTCTACCTCACAATTGTGTTGAAATCTCCGATTTTGTCCCTGAGCTTGGACTGTGCCTTCAAGTATTGTTGTGTCCTGAGAATCTCGTACTTTTCTCTCTGTTCTCGTTGTCAGATTTATTCTTATTCTATTTGACATTAAATAATCTTAGTATGCTCTTGTGGATTGTATAGCCGAAGGTGAAGGCCAAGTATTTGGTGAGAAAGATGTGAAATGAAGAGTGGTGGAGTGCGGGGGAGCTAGCAGGCGCGCAACGATGATAACGCCGTGTCGCGGCCGCGCGAGACTAACGAAGATAGGCCATCCTTCCCGAAGCTCCATACATACATTCATAACACTGTGCCTCTCAACGACGATAGAGTAATTGAAGATTTGTCTTCATATTTTTATTAATATGCATATATGAAGATTGAAGTTTGTATGTGAACATGCAGCAAGTGCAATGAAGTACTACTGTTTGTTCAATTATGGATGTTTTTGAAGGCTCGCCTTGAGTACCTGGTTTAGTTTTGACCGTTTTGCCTCAACTTTGTTCCGAAAATATTCGAGGTTATCCGAAGTTATCCGACCGGATATCCGTATCCAAATCTTTGAAAAAATGGCATTATCTGAATCGATCCATTATCCGAAAAATTGAAAAAGCGCATTATCTGAATCGAACCAATATCCGGAAAATTTAAAATCGGCATTATCCGAATCGATCCATAATCCGGAAAATTATCTTCGATTACTCAGGCAAACTGATATTAGCAAGGGACTAGCAAAAGTCCAGTCTCCGCCCCATTTTATACGATGCAGGCTCAAGGCCGATCAAGGGAGCACTGCTGCTAGGTGTGTGGTCGCACGTGATTGGTCGGGGGCGTGTCTGTCCATTGGAGATTCAGACTCCCTTGCTGATTCGGAATGACCACCGCTCGACATCTACTCCCTTGCTCTTGCAGCGCTAGACGAGGCATCGCGATGATGTCGTAACCCCACCCACTCTGCGCTGTGATTGGTTCGATTAGCACATTTCCCTTGCTGCTGTCACAGTTCAGCCCCCTTGCTAATTCCGAATTTGGGGAGGTATCCCCCCTTGCTAATATTGTTTTCGGAACCGCCAATAGGAAGAGTTCACCTCCCTTGATGCTTTTGTTTCTCCTATTCCCTTGATATTCCCTTGAACTTGCAACGCTCTCCTTCCTATGACCTCTGGCCCCTTGATGTTGGTAGAGGGGTCCCGCAGCGAATTCGGCTTTGCGATCCCCTTGCTGCTGGAGTAAACCGAAAAAAAATCGATGATATGCACCATTGATCAGCGTCGTGTGATGTCATCCTGTTCTAATCAACCTTCTTCTGTTCTAATGTTTAATCTTCTTTATTATTTCTGGGCAAATCCGGTTTCTGTAGGTAAGCTTGTGAAATATTCATGTTTTGTGGAAATCCGTATTGTTCCCATCCCCCATTTGACCAGAGCAAAGTGGTTTGATTTTAATGAAGTGATTTAAATGGCTTGAATTTGCTGAACTGAGCATGAATTTGGGGGCTATCGCGGGGTAGGGGACTGTGGTATCGTACGTGGCCACGCCCATTTTCCGGCTCGGCAACGACTTTCCTGATTCTGGAGGGGGGAGAGAGGTTAGGAGCTTGAATTGCGCGGCGGCACGTTTAAATGGGCGTGTCAAAATACGATACCACAGTAGATCCCCCCCCTCCGAATAGCGGTATAGAGCTTCGGGAGCCCGATCGGCTCGTAACTCTGAAACATGACTGTCGAAGTTATAAAACATGTATACCTGCAATTTCCTGTCTGAGCAGATCGATACGTATGATTTGTTACGGAGCAGAACGCACCCCCAAAGCTCCATACTCGCACTCCCTCCCTTGCTGCGATGGCTTTAGAATCGTGTCAATGTCTTGTCTTGACTTGTCTTTGTCCTGACACGTCACGATCTGTTTACAATTGACGCTTCTCGAAAACTCCAAATGCACTAGGTTTCATCCGCGTACTCGACTTATTGATCAACCACTCCTTGAGTCTTTTTCTCTTCTCTTGTCTTGTGTGTCTTTTTGAGACTTTTTTGAGAGTCCCAAGAAGTCTAATATAATCAGAAGTGGCACTCTAGTCGCCACCAATATCACACAGACCACCGACGAAGCTTAGTCTCCGTCAGATAGTTCTAGTGGCTGGTTACAAGAAATAAACTTGAATAAAATTCAAATTTTCTAGGATTTGAAATGACTTTAGATTTTCCAAAAAATTGAATAAATAAAAATTTTTTTTCTAATTCAAAAAATTGAAAGTTTCATAATGAATTAGATTTTGTTCCGGACCAAAAATTTAAACAATTTAGAAATGTCCTAGATTTGAAAAAAAATTTAATTTCAGTGTTAGAAATAAACTTGAATTGGATTCATATTTTTCAAAAAAAAAAGTCGCGAAAAGACCGATTTCGCGGCTTTCACAATTTATCTAATAAGTTTCTAAAAAAATAAGTTGTGTTGTGTACACTCGAGAGCGCATTATTTTTCCCAGTTAGCTTTCATATGAAGACCACATGGAGAAGAGTGAACTTCGCGGGTGGTCTCTGTGATAGTCCTATGAAGACTAATTTGTGAAGACGTTATGTGAGGCTCACATACATAGAGTATGATAATTGAAATAGAACTAGACAAACGGCGCGGCTAACTTCACGCGCATTTATATTTGAATTTCCTTGCATCTATTCTTATATTCGGGTTTATTAGTTAGCTAAATCTCATTTATGAATCAGTTGCTTTTGTGGTTGAATCTAGCGACATCATGCGCATTGATTACTAGCCCAGATACCTGTAAGTGGCGGGAGGCTACATATGTCCTAGGATCACACTCTGGTAGGGCCCTTATCTTATCCATTCAGTCGCTCGTTGCCACAAACATTGTCGAATGTCATGTGCAGCTGAACCACTTAATACCAAAGAATCCTTTTTTTACGTTGCTGGTCAGTCCTAAGTGGTTTTATGACAACGGTGGTCTCCTCTATTTGGGAACAGTGGTCCGTACAGACTGAGTGGCTACAATTCCATTAGCTCCAAACCTCCGAGTGCATTGTTAGTTGCCATTAATTTAGTGCCATTAATCGAGTTTTTTTCATTCACTGTGTTGTTTTTGGCATCAGTTTTTGTTTCGTTTCATTTCTAGCCGTATCGTGCACGCCGATGACGGCGTACAAATAAATAAATAAATAAATAAATTATTCCTTAGTTTCTCACCTGAAATTTTCAATTGTTTTTTAGGTCGAAACTAGAAAAAGGATATTTTACGCTCTCAATGTTACATGTAAACTGATTGTTTTTTAATAGATTTTGCGAAGTTTTTCAAAAAGTTGGGACTCATGTTCAAGAGCTCTTTCGTTCCTTTTATATCTGACGACTTCAACTAGGCTAACTATTTAAGTCATTGAATGTCTAGGCGGAACGTTGTCTGTTCCTGATTTGGGGTCAACATTTCAATGATTTCTTTTTTATAGAATATGGTGCAGCCGAGCAACACGGACGACTTGGACTTTGTTCTAGACCGCATGCCAATTTAGCATCCTGCACCCGTTATGGAGACGTTTTCAAGTAAGTGAATTATCGGCCGATAAATTCTATGTTTTTTTACGATGTACTACCTATTTTGACAATATGAGTTCCTCAATTAAAGTAAGAACCATTTGACGGCACATTGCCCCCAAGAGTTGTTTCTTTTTTTCAGATTTTCTGCTAGGGGAGGGAAATCTCGCTACGATAATAATGTGCAGTATCTCTAAAATCCACCGATACCTTCCGCAACTTCTAAGAAATCGCCTAAATTTCTAATTGTCACAGTTCTGCGGAAAAGCTGTCTTAAGCCTGTAGTTTACTTCATCTGCAATCTTCCCTTGGGGCTTGCCAAAGAATTACGGAAAATCAATAACTCTGCCTGAAATCGCTCGCGCGTTTGGCCTACACGTACTCAATTGCAAAGCTCGTCCAGAGAGATGTGGTCAGGGTCAAGCAGACCGTTGTCTCGTACTTCCAATAATCTAGGTATCGCTGGGTGAAAAAAATATTTTCAAAAAATGTCGTGAATTTTCGATTTCAATTTAATTTTCAGGTGAAATTTTCAAACAATTTGTGTTTTCGAATTTTCAAGAAATTTTTTTTGCGTTTTTTTCACGTATCCCACCTTTGCCTCGTGGGACAGCAACCGCCTGACCATGGGCTTGGCCCTTGGCTTTCCGTTTAAAGAGGCGTGGCACATGGTCTCTCTGCGGGTGCTTGGGGCTTGTTTTCTTTCAATATCTGTCTGGAGGAATTGAGATTTCCCACATGTCAAAATACATGGGGAGAGGGGGTCAAAATTCATGTTACAGGGTTCTGAGTTTCATATGGGTATGTAGCGGGCAACTCCTC
Source organism: Aplectana chamaeleonis (assembly GCA_029168955.1). Taxonomy (NCBI): domain Eukaryota; kingdom Metazoa; phylum Nematoda; class Chromadorea; order Rhabditida; family Cosmocercidae; genus Aplectana; species Aplectana chamaeleonis. The sequence continues at coordinate 215,257 of JAPDOI010000920.1, forward strand.
TATAGCACCTGCCAAGTGCTTGACACTATGTTTTCCTAGTAAGCAAAGTAGACGGGGAAACCACATGTGGCCGCGTCTGCTAAGGTAAACCAAGAGCCACACCCTTTGGACTCCGGAGGTATCCGGAATCGCAGAGTTGCGCGTGGGCGGGCTAAATCCAAATCTGGTGCACGCTTTGCGCGCGCCACAATTCACGTACCGAAACTGCAAACATGTGCCCACAGGGCAAAAGGCACAGAACACCCAAAAATTATTTTTAGATTTCATGCTTTTCTTGGAGAGGGTCACACGCAGTGGTATCTCTGAAATCGTCCACGACCCCCTATGAACAGAGTTATGGCTCCTTAAACATGCCTATATTTTGAGGGTGAAAAATTGATGGACGAGTTGTATCAGGCCTGTATTTCTCTTAATTCGTGATCGTTACGCGAGTGCAACCCAGGATAAGGAGACAGCCCGGTTATGGGGTGAAGAACGGAGGCTCGTTGGAATTCATCCATCCATCAAGCCGCTATTGAGATCGAAAATCAGGAAGGGGTCCGGGCCTGTGGTGGTGAGCGAAGGAGGTTGGGCCTGTGGTGTATAGTTGTACACAAACGAAATTTTCGAAAGATTTTTCTTCTCGTTCGTTTTCGTTCGCTCGAAATTTCGTCGAACGAAACGTTTTCAAATTTCGTTCGTTCGAAAATGTTTCGAACGAAATTTGAAAAATTCGTTCGAAACAATTTGAAACAATTGAAAAATTTTCGTTTGTTCGAAATCCGATTTTTCGAATTTTTTTCGAAATTCGTTCGTTCGGAATACTTTCGAACGAATTTCGAAAAAAAAATTCGAAATTTCCGACAATTTCCTAAGAAATTTCGAAATTTTCGACAAATTTCGAAAAAAATACGAAATTTCGAAAAAAATCGAAATTTCGATTAGTTTCGAATTTCGTTCGTTCGTTCGAAATTTTTTCATTTTTCGTTCGTTCAAAAATATTTCGAACGAAAAAATTTCGATTTTCGTTCGTTATTTTTTTTCGGATTTTTACAACTACACTGTGGTGGTCGCGTATATCTCGCTTTTTTGAAGGAATTGAGATCTCGCACTTGGCATATGTTATACAGGTGGGGTCTACTACACAGTCAAATAAAAATCACGAAATTCATGTCTTAGGGTGTACCTCCCTTGGTCGTGATCAATCATTATCTGCTCACCGGTGGGCACTGAGGAAATTACGGGATTAGGGGGGGGGTTCGGAACAAACTTGTATCATACCTCGCGCTGTGGCTTGGTCGAATAATCTTCTTCTTCGGATTAATGTAAAATCCGAATTTTTTTGAACATTTTCTTATGGGCTTGAAGGAATAATACCAAAACCGTCAATAAATCTAGCGCTCAAGTATTCGGATATCCTTCAGTTCGGTTAAATATAGTGAGTTCCACAACAGAGGAAATTTGTGGTTGTCCGCAATAAATCTGCCACTTGGAGTGTTGCGCGCTGTCGGCCCGTTACGTTTGCCGCTACCAAATACAGAAGGTGCAGTAGTGCCCTTGATCCGGCCGACCATCAACCTAGGAAGCCTACTATCGTTGACGGCTATTCGGCCCTCATGAATCTGCGATTAGTCCTTAGAGAATATGACCTTCTTCAGTCACCCCGGGGTTGCTGTCTGACTAAGGCGAGCCAATGGTATCTAGAGAATAGAAGGTCTTTAATCGCTTTTGAGTTCCCAGAAACTTTTTAGTCTACGAGGCTCCTCAAATGTTATTATCATGCTCTACCACTGTTTTCTCGACCAAAGCAGCAGTATTCGCCATTACTTTTTCTCAAGAATTCCTTAGTTGTTAAAGCTGTCGCTAAAGTTGAGGCTGTCAAAGCTGTCAGTAAAGTTAATTTGTTCTAGTTGTTCTTACAGTAGCGGGAATTGTTGTAGAGCCTCTAGCTGCTTTCAACATACGAACAACTATATCGTGGTTAGTTACGGCGACAAGCAATAAGATGTTTTTAAAGTCGAAATCAAGTAAACAAAAATGTGCTGAGGAGGAGACCTGACAAAGTAACAAACATCATATAAACAACAAAAAGGATCAGCACTCTTTTCTTTCTTTTTTTTAATTTCAAGTAGATAATCCCAGCGCGATTCCTTTCAGACGATTGGATATTCTGTAAAAAAAACCAGAAAACCGACAGATGGTTACGTCTACTTATTAAAACTGCAAAATGGGGGGGGGAGATGAGTTTGGTATGAAATTACATCGACAACCCTAGCAAAACTAATACTGTACAATCGTCTGCGCTCCTCGGAACAAGGCTAGCATGATGTAATAAGGGCAAAAGGAATCAAAGAGAGAAATATACAGAAAGGACCTACGCGGGTTTCTGCCAGTCTATGTATAACGTAAAACTCATTCCGGGAAGAGTGCTCGAACAAAGTGAGAACAACGGTACATCATCAAAGGCAGAGCCCAACCTCTGAATCGTATTCCATTTTCTTTGCTTATCTTAAAGAGAATTTCGGGCTAAACACAGTGCTGTTTCCAGATTCGCTCAGAACCCACTGCGAACGGGAATATTGCTCTTCCAAAATTGTGATTTCGGACGATGAGAAATTCCTAGACGAGTTGTCTCGAGCCTGTTTTTCCTCGTTTTTCGCAGCCATCGCGCCTTAGCAGGCCACAATATGAAGCTAGACCGATAACAAATGGAAGATCATAAATTTTGATCAAAATTCATGGCGCGTCTCGTCCCTATTGAGACAGAAAACTCTGAAGTAGGGGGAGCAAATGGGTGCTGATTTGAGGATGAGAGAATGGATGCTCGTGTTTTCTCGCTTATTCTGAAGAGTTGAGATTCCGCATTTGGCAGGGTTGCTACAACACATTGTCCAGACCATGATATCAAATTTTACCCATCACCTGGGATTGTGCCTTTAACGAAAACGCGATATGGTTGTAAAGCTCTGAGAAAATCAAAAAATTTTGAACTATCACGCTTTGAGGTTTGAGAGAATCGCCAAAAGTTTGACCAAATTACGCATCTGGGGAGGGTTGTGAGTGAATTCGGGTTTCTCCACACCTTCTGCAGTACCTCAGCTACAATAATCAGCTCTGTTTCTGATAGAGCAAGTAATAAAAAACTGTTTCAGAAAAACCTCTGATTGAGTAGTGTAGATCGACCATTGGGAAGTGCGAAGCCGCGTAACTGGATGGATGTTTTTTGAAGACATTTGTGTCGAACACATTCTTCTTAATTGTTAACAGGCCGATTGTGTTTCTTCCCTAAAAACACGAGGCAGTGTCCCTGCCTGGGATAGAAATGATGGATATGAAATGAGTTCCAGCAACTTTACTGTGGTCATGTTACCATCCGCTCATCTGTAAAAAACGATGATAACACACTGCTGCTACAGCCTCATATCAGCCCGCTACCACACAGCAAGGGAGACATGCTAGAAGTAAGCCATTTCTCATCGTTTTCCTGCATATAAAATGAAGATAACATGGTTACGGAAAAGTTTCTAGAGTTCATTTTATAGCCATCGATGCTAACCCCGGCGGGGATACCCTTGTGTTCAAAGGAAAGATGTAAAAACGACCGCAGGTTTCGCATCAGTGTAGTTTCCCTTTTGGTAATCATTGTCATTTCATAGTGCCTATCTTATGTGCAGGTGAATTTATGGGTTTTCTTTACTGCCGGTATAGTAGAATCTTTTGCCATGGCATTTCTGCGGATACTGTTTTACACATTCCTCGGCCAAGACATAGAGAAACGTGGAGAAACTTTAGTATGTTACAGAGTATCACAAACCTTCCCTAACACATTCACAAGCTTTAGTTTTTCATGGGCAGTTTTTGAATATGAAATTTATTTGCGTTTCCGTGGTAATATTTCAAATGAGGGCTATTCTCTCAAAACATGACTATTTATGATTCCAAACGCATAGCAGTTATTCGCCATTAGAAGATATTCTGAATCGTAGTATAACCTTGTGACAGAACTATCTCTATCAAGATTTTTCTGAAGATCGAAAACTAAACGGATTATGGCATATTTTTTGAAAATTTACCCCTATAAAACTATTGCTCTACAACCCATCTAAATATGTTCTTTATGGACTTTGACAAGGAATACCTGGTACACGAATTTGGCCATTTTTCGTCAACGTCGAAGAGAGAAACGTGATAGGTGCGAAATTGCATAATTTCATTTCGAATTCATTCCCAGAAAAATTCTGGTAGAGATTATTTTCTCACAATATTTCTCACAACGATTCAAAAGAGCTTCTAATGAAGAATATGTGTTACGGGTTTGGGATATCGATCTCTGTGTTTCGAGGGTATAGTTCTATTTTAAAATTTGACAACGGAATTATGAATAAATTCCATATTTGAAAACTGCCCACTCAAAAATTAAACTTGTGTGCGTGTGTAAAGCAAGTCATGTGATAACCCATAACATACTTAAAGGCAGCAGACACGCTCGAAAATGGTATCGATTTTATGTCATAAATCGAAGGTTTTAAGGTAGTAGTATGTGAAACTAACGAAAAAACCGACGAAAACTGCATGCAAATACAGGAATAACTGCTGTTTTTGTTATGGGGTAAAATTGCACGAGTTTTCCCGAGCGGTTGAAATAGTTAATATGAAGGATAAAACGGTTGGCATAGCGAAGCCGATAGACTCTCACAGCCTGCACTAGAATGCTCTCCTCGTTGGAAGCTTCAAAACCAGCCGAACTGACCGTATTCGGATATTGAGGGGGCGTGGTTTGAAGCTTACGGGCGTGGCTGACGAAAGTTTTCGACTCAAATTTAGTAGTTTTCACTCATTTTGAAGCTTCCAACGGCGTGAGCGTTCTACTAGGGGTCATACGGTTTAAGTAGCGTAGTTATCTCAACAACTTTGTCGAGCGTGTATGCTGCCTTTAAAGAAAGTGGTCTCGATCAAATATGCTTGTCTTCTTTTCCTTTCTAAACCCTTTTCTGGGTTTTGAGTAGTGGGACCTATAAGAAAAAATCGCGAAAAAAAAACGCTGTTTAGGGCCAAATTTAAAGTCTGAACTTTCTTGTCTTTTGATGTTGGACGAGCCCACTCCTCATCATCGGCATCGATGATCTCTAGTATCAAGAACATCAGCTGGCTTGAAAATGAATTTCAATATATTTATGTACTCATCTAGTCGAAAACATTGACTGAAGTGCTTGCTTTCATTGTTCAACTGTTTTTATTAGGTAAATTCCTGAAAGTTTAGGGTCCTGGCAAAAGTAAAGATTTGGCTAGGCCATTTTTTTCGAAAGATTAGAAATATACTCCGTTAAAAAGGGAAGGTAAAGAAAAATGGAAAAAGTTTTGAAATATTCCTGAGAACGATTTGGCGTAGAACAATTTGATTTTTGGGAAATGTAGTGAAATAATTGAAAGTATGATTTGGCAGTCGAGTTTGAACCAACTATTGTTAAGAGTTGTGCTAAATGAGAGATCGCATTGTATGAGCTTGCCCGTAGAACATATAAAAGCAAAATCACGCGGGGTAAGGAAGACAAGCAGTAAAAGCTCGTTCGAAAGCTGGAATGCCGCGGTCTTTACGTATTAAGTAAAGTAAAATCAAGTGTTTGTTAGATATCACGCGTGATTTTCTTTGATATGTTCTACGGCTTAGCTCATACAATACGATCTCTCATTTAGCACAACTCTTATCAATAGTTGGTTCAAACTCGACTGCCAAATCATACTTTCAACTATTTCACTACATTTCCCAAAAATCAAATTATTCTACGCCAAATCGTTCTCAGGAATATTTCAAAACTTTTTCCATTTTTCTTTACCTTCCGCTTTTAACTGAGCATATTTCTAATATTCCGAAAAAATGGCCATGCCAAATCTTTACTTTTGCCAGGAATCTAAACTTTCAAAAGTTACTCATTTGGATGTTATTTAGGCACATAAGTGATGCAATGCTACATAAGGTGTGCCCGAATGAGAATGGCGGCCCACGCGGCCGGCGGGCTTCTGAGCGGCCGTCGCATGTGCCGTCCACGGACGACTTTTGGATTTCAACGACGGCCGTACTCTCTCCCACCGTCTGTAGAGCTGATTGATCGGCGCAGTGCTTGCTGCCGGCCGGTGCCAGCCCCGTTCGTAGCCGATGGCGGTGGGAACTTTTCGCATGCTCGTCCGAGCTTCGAACGCTACGGCCGCCTGCCACGCACGCCGGCCGCGTGGGCCGCCATTCTCATTCGGACGTACTTTAGGTGCTCTACGTGATCTTAAGGCAAGTGCTACCGTTAGGTAAATATGGAGCTGTGGATATAGGTAGGATAGGGAGAAAAGAATGTTTCTGAGGGAAAGTAGAAATACATGAATTAGTGTTCAGTTGCTTTTTTTTAATAGGTGACTACTGGGAAAGGTGTCTCTGTATAATCCTATACTCTGTGATCGAGATGATATACTTATGGTATCTGTGAATGATTTTGAAACCTGTAAAGGTCTTTGTTTCTGTAATATATATTTTTCTCATACTTTTCCACTTGTTCTTTTTTGTTTGTTTTGTGTATGAAAAGTTAGCCACGTTTGTCTAATAAGTGGTTGTGCACCTTCTTTGTCAAATTTTGTTTTGTTTTTTCTTTGTTTTTCGCATTAAAAATTGGCCATGCTTGTATAATGTGTGATTGTGTACCTGTATAAGGTCACAGAGGATGAAAGAGCTCTCATCGTATAATAAGACCCAATTTAGTGACTGGGCCACGATTATAGCTCTTTTTCTGAACCGAGGCTAAACAGTTCCAATAACAGCAGCAAGGGAGACGAGGAAACTTTAGCAAGCCAGGAGAAGTATGGAGAGATTAGACATGACCTCCCTTGCTAATATACGATAGCTTTTGAACACCCCTTGCAATCCGAGGATGACTCTCTTGCTAAAAATTACGGGTCTTTGCAGGCCCCTTGTCTTTGAAACATAGCGCCCTTGCTCTCCGAGGATGACTCCCTTGCAAAAAATAGCGGGTCTTTACAGGTCCCTTGTACTTGGAACATAGCTCCCTTGCTAAAATCTACGGCACGATGCTTTGTGAATTTTTCTCCTCTCGTGCAGGCCCATGCAAGGGGCCTGTGAACGCCCAGGGAACGCCCCTTTTTCACCAGCAAGGGAATGACTTAACCCTTGCGCCTGTCCTGCTAGCCGCTTGCTGATACCGAATTGCCTGAGTAATAAGTGTAGTGCAGATGCGTCCCAATGCTAAACCTCAGCCGCGCTCGCGCTCCAATGCTAATATAGAAGCGGACCAAACTGTTCCTCGGAAAACTCGACCGCGAGCGGAAGGGCTGGCGCGAGTGGACTTCGGAGCCGTATGGAGCTCTTTCGGGCTCGTCTTCCTTTGTACTTTCGACCCCAGTGCTCCAATAAGACCCTGAACTTTCGATTTCCGTCCGAAAACTAAGGACAAAATTTATCGTGGGCACAGCCTTTAAAGTGTGGTGCAGCCATTTACCCACAGCAACGTATCGCAGTTTTCAGACGTGCGCGCGATCAGAGTTTAATCTGCGAGGTTTTTCCGTGCCCATGACCTTCATCTCTGGAACGGTTTCCTCTGTGGTGTTCTGCACACAAATTGTACTAGCACATCTGCTGAAGGAATTTGATCCTTGTGATGAATCACGCGCTTCTACGAGGGGAACAACGGAGGTTTATCCCATACTTCGCCCGCATGTTGAATGAAGTCACCTACGACAGCCTGAAGGAAGAATAGGACAACTGCATTGATGATGAAGAGTCCAACTAACAGTGCTATCCTGAAGATGACGAGCAACCAGTTGAGATCGGCGCAACAAGTTCTTCGGTCAGAAACTCATCCAGGTGATTTCGAAACTCCCGTTTAGTCGAAACAGTTAACCGCTATGTGACAGTTTACCGCAATGTTAAAAGGACATGGTGCGGTTGCGGTCACACTCTAAAGCTACGGTAAAAGACGCCTAATTTCATTATTGATCGACAGCACAGCTGATTTTCTGGGTAAGCTTTTTTTTCTTTTTTTTCTTGTTTGTTTCGGCATTGTTTTTGTTTCTGACTTGAAATATTGCGAATAGAGGCTGTTCTTAGTGCGTGAGGGAAATCAGCCGTGTGTTCGGACTCCAAAGTTTTTTTTTGAAAATTCTGTTTTGTAATCGAAAAAAAGGCAAATTACTCTCGCACACCAAGAAAAGCCCCTATTCGTAATATTATAAGGGTCAGAAACAAAAATAATGCTGAAGCAAACAAGAAAAAAAGAAAACTGTAACTCACTCAGAAAATCAGTAGTGTTGTCGATCGATAATGAAATCTGGCGTCTTCCACCGTAGTTTAAGTGTGTGACCGCAACCGCACCATGTCCTTTTAACATTGCGGTAAACTGTACGTGAGAATTGGCCTGCACCGCGATTTCTTAAGCTCTGATACCTGGCCTTACACTCAAATAGAAAATTTGACTTTGTGTCAAAGAATCACTTCTTAAGCCCTTAAACGCTCCTGATTTTGGAAGGGGAGGGAAACCCCGGGTTGGTGCGAAGTATTTCGTGGTGAAAAGTTTGGTGCGGACCAGTTCTCCGGCATCTGTTCGGTACCGTTTTCTCCCTCGTATCACGTTCGCAGCTTTTATAATTGAGAACATCAAGGTAAACATGCGAGTCGATCCATTTTGAAATTATTGCAGCCGTACAAGTGAGTCCTACGATGTGGTAGACCGTACGTCTTGCAGTAGAATGCTTACGTCGTTGGCTTCAAGTGCGAGCCAAAATGACCGTATTGGAGCAAACAATCTGGGCGTCTGTATTGGGTGGTGGAGGCTACAAAGCGCATGAGCGAGAACTGCAATTTTTTGATTCGATATTGTTCTTGAAATATAGTAGTTCTGACTTACGACTTCGTGAGAGATCTAGTTGGCACCATACGAAGTCCCTGTTTAGCATTAAGTGAAGAATTAACCCGCTTTTTTCCGTTAGAGGAGAGGTCAAATTCACCGGTAAAATGCACGAAAAAACCTCACCATGAATCATAAAAAATTCACCTAAAAAGGTATATGTATTATGGCTGTTGTAGCGAGACATTCCATGTTTTTCAAGCGCGTTGCGTGAAAAAAAGCTTTTTTCTATAAGTGAAAGCCAAATGGAGAAGTTGCGGTCACACAAAGTATACCATCGTTTTCGCCATAGCAGAAAACATAGAAACATTCCCCAATCACCAGAACCTCTATCCTCTATACGATATGCTGATTCCGATTGTGTTGTTACACTTATGCGTCGTGCTGTAGGTAGCTGCGATACCACAGATGGGTTTCCAAGGTGAATCCCACGGTTTAGTTGAAAGACAGGGGAAACTTTGGACATTTAGCCAAGAAATCATAGGCATCTATCATGTTCGGAAGTTGCACTTCGAATTGTCAGCGCTTACACCTTTGGCTAAATGAATAGATTTTACTACATTTCAAAGACTTCGGCCGCAAGTCAAGTAGTCCTTCACACATGACTGAAAATGAGAAGTTTGAAACCGTTAAATCCTAACTATCTCGCGGCTGAAAGTCGGAATAGGTGCACATTCGTTATAATCAAACCACTAATTAGGGATTCATAACAATACGCTTGAGTGACCACGAAAAAAAAATCTTGATAAGCATATCCTCTTTGGATAGCTACGACTTCTCAATAATGAATGACTAGATAAGCATTGCGCCGTTGTAGAAATGGAGGAGCCGAAAATAGCAATTAGGTAAAAAAGCGATTGGCATTCACTTGGAATGAACGAACAGATTGGGCAAGGAGTAAGAGAGCGCTCAATTAGCAGTTTTATGTAGAAATTAATATGCTGCGTTGTTCGAAGTAGTCTGATTGTTACAGCTTTCTACCTTCGGCTTACCTAGGCACTGCTCCAGTCCTCTCTTGCCATAAGTCCTCATATGTGTATGTTTTGCTTGGATGTCGATTCCTTCGACTTAAAGGCAGTGTTCACGATGAAAAAGGTGCCCGTTTGTTGGCAAAAAATGTAGCTTTGGGTCCCCCTAAGAAGAGTAAGAACGGAAGTACGACAAAAAACGGCCAGGAAGTGGGTGAAAATCTCATGGGCCGGCTAACCCATTGGGCCACCGGGCCAAATGGGCGGGGTGGAGGCGGAGTCAATTGTCACCAACCGCCCACCAGGTGGCCGGTCTTAAACGGAGGCGCGAACGAAGGTGCGAGGAACGTAATTATGCGTCAATTTCACTATGGCTGCTTCGACCATCTAACGAGCTATTCAAGCCAGTCGATTGAATTTTATGAACGGAGAAGGTTTCATGAAAATTATGGTACCGATCATTTATTGTCATTATCATCATTGTTTAATATGTTCTAGAAATTTCGGATTTTTCTGAGAGTTGTGATTTTTAAAGTTGAGCGGGCGTAGTCGTTCTGGTCTCGGAAATATAAAAATCGTAGAACAGTCCACCTCTTTTTTGATGATCAAACTGGCGTGACACCAAATTGGCCGAATTTTCAGAAAATCTAGTATTTTGATTTTCTTAATAGAACGAATATTCGAAAATTGGATAAATAAAAACACCGAATGGCTAAAGTATTCAAAACCCCGAATGAATTATTATTGACTCGATTCAAAAAAAAGAACATTACCCAATTCTTCGGGTGAATCAAATATGAATGGAATATTTGAAAAAGTCAAATCACTAAATGATTCAAATATTCCAAAAATCCAGAGTGTGATTAGGTGGGTCCGAATGAGAATGGCGGCCCATGCGGCCGGCGTGCTTAACAGGCGGCCGTCGCGTTCGCCGCTCTCGGACGAGCATGCGAAACGTCCCCACCGCCATCGACTACGAATGGGGGCCGGCACCGGCTGGCAGCAAGCACTGCGCCGATCAATCAGCTCTGCAGACGGGGCGAGAAAGGATGGCCGTCGTTGGAATCCAACACTCATCCGAGAGCGGCACATGGCTGTTCGAAAAGATATTGAAAGAGCATATAGTCGATCATCTGACGCGTAACAACTTAATTCCACCCAGTCAACATGGTTTTGTTGCTGGCAGATCAACTGAGACTAATTTATTGGAATGCTTGAATGACTGGACCAATCTTCTAGATTAGGGAGTCAATTGCGATATAATTTATTTTGATTTCTCGAAAGCTTTCGATCGTGTTTGCCATTCTAAATTGATTTTCAAGCTAGAGAAACTGGGTTTTCATTCGAAAGTAACAAAGTGGGTTGAACAGTTCCTCAAAGACAGCGCCTTTCAGGTTAATATTAATTCTACTCTCTCTGAAATACACAAAATCACAAGTGGTGTACCGTAAGGTGGGGTTCTTTCCCCTGTGCTATTTGCGATCTTTACATCTGACTTAGCAAGAGACTGGAGTTAAGTGTATGCAATACGCTGACGATTTTAAGATCTACGTGAACCCTCAAAATTTCTCAGTTTCTGATCTCCAGAATGCTATCAATGTTGTAGAATCTTGGAGCAAGGACTGGGCTCTACCTCTTGCACCAGAAAAGACCATGCGCCTAAGAATTGGATCAGCTGATGAATCCCTACACTTTTACTTGCTGGGTAATGTTATTCCGCTGGTAGATAAGGTGGTTGATCTGGGATTCTCATATGATAACAAGCTGGACTTTCAAGAACATCTCAAAAATATTTGCAGGAAGGCGTGTGGTCGGACTTACCAAATATTCAAAGCGTTAGCAACAAAAAACGTTGATGTATTGGTGAAGGTGTACAAAACATACGTGAGACCTATTTTGGAATGTGGTCCCACAGTTTTTTTTCACCATATAAAAAGAAAGATATACAATTCATTGAGAAAATTCAGAGCAACTTCACCCGTAAATTGGTCATCAGATGTAGAGGCTTTGACTACACTCGCATACCTAGATCGCAACACAGGAACAAAGTCCTCGGATTGCATACCTTAGAGTCTCGGAGAAAACTCAGAGATGTATGTATGGTCTTCAAAATAGTGTCTCACACTTGTGGAATCAACTGCTCATAATTTTAAAGACTGACTACTTCGAGAACTAGAGGAGGAAACATAAAAATATCTTATCCTGCGGCCAGAACCCCCATACGATCTCATACATTTACAGCCCGTGCGGGTGCTGCTTATGTGTCTTTGAGAAGCACCGTTCCTCTGCAACCCCACTACTTGCTGTCCTTCAAACGAATGGCCTCAAAAATGATTCTAAGTTACTAGTTTTCATCACTGAATTGTTATCATTGTGATACTATACTAGAATGATGTATGTAATTGTTTTTATTGTTTATCTAACGTCTGTCTTAAACAGCGTAATGAATTATTATTATTATTATTATTATTATGCGACGGCCGCCTGCCAAGCACGCCGGCCTAGTGGGCCGACATTCTCATTCGGGCACACTTTATTTCCGAATGAATTGGATACCCGAATCTCCGAATATTCGAAGTAATCTAGTATTCTTATTTAACTACTAATTCGATTCAGTTCCAAGCCTACTGTTCACGAGCTGTTTTACATTGGATACGATCCTATTTCACCATAGATCAAATTTTCTTCTTTTTTCCTCTCATTCAATTTGTTTGAATGGCTCGTTAGTTGGTCGATGCTGTCGTAGTGAGAGGAACGCTATAATTGCGTTCCTCGCACCTTCGTTCGCACCTCCGTTTACGACCGGCCACCTGGGCAGCTGGGGCCAGACGAACCCGCCCTCGCCCCGCCCATTCGGCAATAACGCAGCACACCCTGGGCCACCCTACCCACGTCCTAGAACAGTTGTCCTGCGTTCGGTTTACAGGCACCGAATTTTCGGATATTCTTCATAGCGAAATGTTCTAACATCCCATCATCCCAGCGTGTACGTTGGGCCCTCTTATTTTTATAGAGTTTTTGGTAAAGGAAGCAGAAAGCAAAGCCACTTACCTACGAATTAATCATTCCCCCGACGTCAGGTTCGATGCGTTGTCTGCAGTCTCCCGAAACACCAAGAGGCATGATTAACTTTTTCAGAGATTTCTCTAAACCGTTTTGCCCAGCTATTCGAGGGTTCTGTAACGACTTTTCCCTAAAAACCTCATCTTAATGGACTTACCTACCCAAAAACATCAAAAACTAGAATACGCTTTTTATCGTGAACTTTGCCTTCAATAAGATTGCTTTTAAATCTATAATATGCAGAAAAACTCATAAAGCTTGTGCATAGATATTGATGCGCTTTGTCCAACAAAGTTGAGGTTATTGTCATCACAGTTAGGGTATCGCAGGTCTTGATTCCAGTTGCTCCAAACCATGGATATGATTAGAGAGAATCGTTTCCGGCAGCTGCTCAGCAGTGAGACCTACGGGTGAAGTTCAGGATTGGCAACTCTTCGGTACAGTCTGAGACTGCGAATTATAAGTTTAAAGGATATTGCGCACCGAATCAATGTCTCTATCTCAGGCGATCGCCGCATAAATGCGTGTCGAATACACATTTAAACGATTTTTTGAAAAAGGAAAAAAATGCACTAATGAGGCCGGACTCGGATGCAGGCAGCGTCGCCGGTGCAATCAACCAAGTTTGCGGTGCTTGCCCCTCCCAGCCCCTGGAACCAAAACGTTCAGTGATCTTGCGAAAATTTGAAAACGGACCTCATAACCATGTTCAGCGCCTTGAAAAACCACGTGGACAAAGATCGGGTGTGCGAATACATATTCTTCGAACTCAGCATACATAGCGATCTTGCTTGGACGGATTATTGGTTGAGCGTTTACTTATATCAATTAGGGGGTTCTGAAATAGTCTGAGAAAAATGTTACAGATTCGATTTTGAATTTCCTGACAGGGGTTCTTCGGGTTGATGATCACAAACCTGAGGTTTATTTATCGATTCTCCAAAATCTTCACCTAAATTCGTTCAAAGCTTTCAATCAGGGGAATTTATGGGGAAGAAACGCGGCTTTTAACGATTTCCGGAACTTTACGATAGGAGTGGTTCAAATTCTTTCTCTGTGGGTTATTTGGAGCGCTGAACACAATTTTGAAGGCCGTTTATCGATTTTCAACAGGCAACGGAATGTAAAAAAAACACCCCCAAAAATTCTTTATCGGTGATGCCTTTACCCTGTCGCATGGCTTTGGAGAGCGTCGATAACTGTTTTCAGAGCGGTTTCAGGCAGCTGCGAAGGGCGCATTCGTACCATACCTCCAATAGTGGCTCTAGAAAAATGCACTCCATTTGAAATGAGCAGACTGACTAATAGTATTTTCCTTGTGAGGGTTTGAGCTGCGGGCTGCAACAGCGGTTGTCTGCAACTGCGGACCAGAGTTTCGCTCCGATATAGACAGTAGCTCCACCAAATGTCTGCGTATCTCGTGTTCATCAAAAGGGCGGGAGCATTTAATGGAGATAAATAACTCTGAAACTCGGCTCCACCGACCTGGCTCGCATACGAAGCAAGGAAAACTTGGAAACCAGTATTGAGTTCGAGCCTGTCAGTGTGAGAAGCGGAGCTGTCAATCACAGCTGAATCTCGTTATCAAAGGCCAGATTCATCATTGCATCAACCGCGGGTTTGTGGATTTGGGTTGGGTTTTGCGCCAGCATTAGCGCGCGTGTGAAGGAGCTAAACCCAACCCAAATCGACGTAAATCGTAAAAAAGTTGCCAAAAACGCCCGTAGTTCGCAAATCGTAAACCGTAATTCATAATTACGCACAGCCCTGCCCTGGATACCTCGTCAAACCACTGGCGGCCCTAGATGGTGCTCGACGAGCTGGCCGAGTCGTATGTCGGCGTGCCTGGCGCGTCACGTCTGGGTGTACTACGTTGCAGCTAGTGCTCCGGAAATTAATTTTGCGGCATGTGTCCCAGCGATGAACATCTGCAGCACGTGCCCAGGCGAAAAAGCCTTTAGATGCGTGTGGTTACTCGAGTTCATTCCATATTCAACACGCATTGAATGCGGCGATAGTCAAAGATCCTCCAAGCGCTGGAAGGTAATCTTGGCTCTGAGGCAAGTATACCAAGGTCTGCTCCATCACCTAATTTTCAAAATCTCTATTTTTGGCAGGAAGTTTCGCTTTGATCTACTGACACCCATCGGGAATCTATCACACCAGGAATTTCCGTGGCAGTTTCAGCAGGCTAAATTAAAATGAGGTTTCATACTCCCAAATGCGAATGCACCATCGTTCAGTTGCTGCTTTTAATGACAATGTTAATGACACTGCAATGCCCCAAGCACCATATTTTCGCTATTAGGACATTTGCAGTTTTCATGAGTATTTAGGTCTCCAGCGAGTGACAAACACGTCTGGACAACTCGCGACTGTGAAAAAATGTTCTGCGGTGGAGCCCAATTGAACCCAAGAAAACCGATGTGATGAAATCTAGCCACGCGACCCCGTTCCTTATTAATCAGTCAGTGTGCGACCCGCCACTTTGGAGAGCTTCTAACGTTACCTGGTCCTCTACCAAACGACGAACATTTGTGATCACAAAAGGGCCTAAGCGAAACCAAGCCACCTCAGCCGCTAGTTCCTTAGTAGACCAGGCGAAGAATTCAGTCGAGGCAGATTGAATCGAGTGTCTCACCAAGACGTTTCTACCAGGATTCGAGTTGATTCAAATGAACTTGTTTGAAAGGCGCTAGGAGTTTATAATTTTCATGTCGTTTCATGGTGAGCCGCTGGCCAAAAATATCAATCCGATGGCTATGATAGCCCTGTGCGGCTTGCTGTTGAACGTTTTCCCTTCGAATTCATGCGATGAGGGGGGGGGGTGAGATTTTCGTTCAAAGGCAGTGCTCACGATAATCTTTAATTTTAAGATTGTTCGCTATATTAATTAAGTGGCCCCCGAGTAGCACTAAAATGACGTAGAAATTGGAAAAGCGCACCGGAAGTACATGAAATCCTTAAAGGCAGTGTCCACGATAAACTTCGTCCTCGGTTTTTGGCCGGAAATCGAAAGTTCAGGGTCTCATTGGAGCCCTGGGGTCGAGAGAACGAACGAAAGCGAGCTCGAAAGAGCTCCATACGGCTCCGAAGTCCGCTCGCTGTCGAGTTTTCCCAGAAACAGTTTGGTCGGCTTCTACATTAGCATTGGAGCGCGAGCGCGGCCGAGTTCTAGCATTGGGGCGCATTTGCGCATGCTGCCTAGTTCAGGCCCATGCCCGCGCAACACATCCACCATTGAAATGTGGCTTTCGAAACGAAGAGCTGATTTTGGATGTTTCGCAGCGTTTTTCTTGATTTTTTCTTCACTGATGAAACAGTCAGGCTCTAAACCTTCGTTTTCTGGTGGAAACTCGAAAGCGATTTTCATCGTGGACACTGCCTTTAAGTATCACCCCGCCTCGTAAGGGCATCGTTGGCTCTGGAAACCAATTACCATTTTCACTCTTAATTTCATGAATGATCTCGGTAGACCACAACAGTAAGCTTCGGCGCATCAAAAGCATAGGGTTACGAGGTTGGAAGGGGTTAAAGATGAGGATCCGCCACCAGACATCTAGCATTTTTATGCAGACCGTTGATTCGACCGCCAATCAACATGAAAAACTGTTACGGCACAAACTCCACATGCAGAAAAAATTCAAAAAACGATTTTCGCTGGAAATTTAAATTCACATTAACAATGTGTTCCTATTGACTTTTCTTTAGAGATGAAGATTTTCCATGGGCTTCTTCGACATTTTCGTTCATTAGAGAGGTCAAGGTACACAAAAACGTGAAAAGTATGTAATACACGGTTTTCTGCGCGTACGATGCCTTCAAGTATCACAGGAAGTGTTTGTTGTGACAATGAAATCTGTTGTGGACCCGTCCGTCGCAATTCTCTACTCTCTACTCCATTTATTCCTTAGGGCCCTAACTAATCCTGCATTGCATGAAATATTCTTCAATTATCGATTGACCCAATTTTCCACTGGTGACAACCACCGTGATCATGTTCATCCAACCGGACAACTAGTCCGTGGTATAGAATAATTTCACTGGAATACGACGTTTTAATGCGTTTCTCGCCGTTTCTTCGTAATTTTGGTAACCCTTGGTGCCCAACGAATTGTTTCTTGTTAACAAATTGGGGACTAAAATCATCGTGAACACTGTCTTTAACGAAGGTTATCTATTAGTGGCTTTTCTGGCGAACCGTGTTGTAAACACAGCATTTATTTAATTTTTTAAAATTCCAATCAACTCAATTTTTTATTTCTTTTAATTATATTTCCTTAATAAATACTTTTCCCATTTCGAAGCCAGTACATGTTTCGAGCGCATCACAAAATGCGTGCCACTAAGCAAATACATCCAATAAACCTGTAACATCAATCATGTTGCTGTCAAACTTGAGACCCCTCACCACTGTCACAATAGTCCCATAACACGCAATCCATATACATACTCGTGTACCACTGGCGTCCTGAAAACAACGAACGTTTACCTTGGCGCGATGCTTGGAAGGCATCAATCTATCATTCTCATGCCCGGCAATGGGCGTATTTTTTCCATTTCAGGCCTTGCCCTTGGGCGAGGGCGGAGTCCGCCGCGCCGGCGACGTCGCGCCGCGGCTGTCACGAGGGCTCAGACTCGATCCGACGCTGCTGCTCCGATGCCGCCACTACCACAAGCTCTTCTCGCCGTAGCCCTTCTTTCTATCACAATTGCAGTCACAGCTGCACCGGCTACGGTATGTCAGATTTGAGCTTGCCGAATGAGGTTCTAACAGTGTTGATCGGGAGAGTGGAAAAAACTTTCGATTGAGTAGATGAATCATTCATGAGCGTAAACTCCTTTGATCGTGATTGTAGTGGCTAGACGTGGCCGGCCATCTACGCTCCACTGCAACTCTTCCGCTTTGCTTCGTTATGTTGTTGTATCGATTCCGCAGGCAGCGCCAACAAACTTTGAGAGGTTTATCCCTTTCAATCTGAGATTTAGAAGGACGAAGTGTAAAGTTTTGAGGCAAAGTAGCCTCTCTGAAGAAAACATTCGCCTCCAATCTCCATTGTATTTTCATGTCCGAAAATAGCCTCTGATGAACTTTTAGTGAGCATTAGTTCTGTCAAACATTCTAAAACTGAAGCTCTTTTCGGCAACTTTTCAAAAATGTCTCAGGAATACTTTCCTCCTTCCCGCTGCTGTTTTTCGTGGTTTTATTCGAATAAGTGTAATCTAACGCTCGGGAGCAAAATATTTCTTTTTTTCTGAAGTATTTTCTCGTATCGTAGCAGAACATAAATAGTTTTTCTGAAATGTTACGCTTTATGTTAAAATTCGATAAAAATATTGAATACTGGGCTTGTTCAAATGTTTCCTATGATTTCCTAGTAACACAACGAAGTTGTCCAGGTCCATCCGAGTCGATTACATTCGAGCCCACTAAAGGCGAGTGAACAGTATTTGCAGAAATTCTGAATTGATTGTTTTTTTTATCCGCACACATAACATTGGCATCAGGGATGAGCGGAATTCCGAATTCCGATTTCCGATGGGTTTTGGCCTTCCGATTTCCGATTTCCGAAAAAAAGCCTGAAAATGCGGAAGAAATCGGAAATATTCACGAGATAAAAAATTTCTACGCTCTCCCTGGCCAAATCCCCAAAGGGTTATTTTAGGCGCTGAATTCGGATTCGAGGTCCGTTTTCACTTTTCACAAAGCCAGAGTTGATTGTGTTTGCATGAAAACTTTCAGTAAAGAAGGATGAGTTCAAGTTTTTTTTTGGTACGCGCAGTCACCAGGGGGGGGGCGTTAAGAACTTCACTGAATGTATTTCCGATTTCCGCATTCCGATTTCCGAAGGTTTTTGGCGTTCCGATTTCCGAATTCCGAAATTGAGAAGGTCCTTCCGATTTCCGATTTCCGAAGTTCAGAAAAAAATTTCCGCTCATCCCTGATTGGCATGGATCCGGAAGGGACCTCGCGTTCACGAAGGTTGGCGCAAACTCGGTGTTACATGCTATAACATAGGCGCACCGAGTTTGCACCAACCTCCAATGTGGAACGCAAAGTCTCTCCAGGATCCATGCCGATAATAGTTTTGTGAAATTGAAGCCGCGGTTGTTTCCGCCTTATTAAACAAATTTCCGCTGGAAACCTTGAAAGTATCAAACGTGGGTGATACTCTACGCCGCATTGATACTTTCCGTTCCCCATTAGAGGTTGGCTCAATTTCGGTGCCATACACTATAACATAAATGAACCGAGTTTGCGTCAACCTTCGATGAGGAACGCAAGGTACTACTAGGATTCATGCCGACTGTACATGGACCGTGTTTGCGCCAATTCACAACAAGGAAAGCAAAGTATCCGTGCGATCCGTGTCGACTGTAACTGTGATTTCATAAGATTATTTGAACCAAAAAGTCGAATCTCGCACCATAGAGAATTTCGGCGAATGTTACTAACTATCCATCGGAAGACAGAAATGCCACATCAACATCCACAGCAATGGTTTATTGCTAGATTAAGCGCTCGACGGGAGAGAAAATGCACTTTTGGAACAACATGTTACTTCTGAGTAGAATACTAACGTCGGGAATTTTACCAGGGTTCTAGAAGGATTGGCGTTTTTATTTCGGACGCTATAATAAGGCACATTTGAGCATTTAGCTGAGGACGGGTTTATGTATACACCGCGACCTCGTATGTCAAACATATCGGTTTTTGGTCGGTATAAGGGTTCTGCAGAGTAGCACCGACTGGCCTAGTGGTCGTCAATCAATAGCCTTGACGCGGCGACGAAAATGTACCCAAACATAATCGCCGCCGCGTCGGCTGCCGCTCGCTGGCAGTGACGCAGGACCTTCGCATCGCCAAACACACGTGCTCCCTCGTCGCCCTTCACGCCGCGTCAGATGTCTTCGTCGCTGAAAAAAGTTTATACTTCCGCCGCCGAGCGGTGCCGCGAAATGCAATCTCATAAATTCGATAGTGCCGCGCCTCGTGATCAATAATATGAGATTGCAATTAGCCGCGCCCCTCAGCGGCTGAAGTATAAACCACACCCCATCGATAATAAGAGCAGTGTGGCGCAAAGCATGAACTCGGTCTTAGAACAAGACTACTATTCTAGTCATAGTGATGTTAGAGGAGTGAACGAAATTGCCATACACGGTCGACTCGTTGGGAGTTTTGATATACATACATAAGAAACAAGATCGTGTTTAATATTCAATATTTAACATAAAATATCCTATTAACACTTCGAAAAAAGAGAGACTAAAGAAAGAACAAGGAAAAAAACTTTCGAAATAGGATCACCTTTGTAGCATAGTAGTGCTAATCAAATAGGTTATTCAGCACGGACATTATGTCCTTCCCACCCAACTTTTGAATGCGAAGCTTGTGCCAATTGGGATGGGAGGAGAGAAATTTCGCTCATCATCAGAATTTCACCCTTCGGAAATCTGTTAACGCCTATATTCCAATATTTAAAAAAAGCTTGCCTTTTCATGCTTTCGGACTTCATGCGGACTAGAGGTACACATGTCTGGAAAATTGCTGTGTTCAGACTTCTCGGCTATATTTGGGCAATTATCGAAGCTATGTATATGGTGCATCAACGAATGCAATATCAAGGACTTACTCTAACTTGAGGAGAAAATCCCGTGCTCGCTATTGCCGACAAACTTTTTTTGCTCTAGAATGGCTCAGGAGCTTCTAGAATATCCATCCATAGAGGAACACCATTACACATGTGTCCAGTCTTTTGTCCTTAGCTTCGCGAAATCGGCAACATCTCTGACGATTTCTATAGACGCTCCGTTATGGTAGACGCTAATTGACGGAGTACGACTTTTTTCTCGGTGTTATCATATCTTGTAACTAAAAATTTTAAAGAAGTTGTGGAATCGAAATTGTTTGTACCAGTAGAGATAAGAGAATGAGGGAAAATTCTTTCTCATTAAAGTTTTCTGAAGTGTCCAAGTTGATGGGTATCGGTCATGTTACCGTGTTGGGTATGTGAGCTGTTGTTGGTGTTTATGGGTAGTTTATGTGTCTCTATGGCGTATGAAGATATGTGCCGTGAAATGCCCTTGAGCGGTTTTTGCATTCATACTCACGATAATTGAATTGCTT
Source organism: Aplectana chamaeleonis (assembly GCA_029168955.1). NCBI lineage: Eukaryota > Metazoa > Nematoda > Chromadorea > Rhabditida > Cosmocercidae > Aplectana > Aplectana chamaeleonis. The sequence continues at coordinate 236,298 of JAPDOI010000920.1, forward strand.
GAGGCGAAAACCCGCCGGAAATCCGAATAAGCGAGGGAGCTATCTGGTCGCTATGCACTGGTAACTCAATACATAGCACAGCTGGGCACGCAAGGGTTGGCTGGCTCATCTGCGCGCTCCGGCATGTGCTCTAAGAGGCTTCACGTCTATATATCACCGATTTTTCTCCTAGTGGAAGAGAATATTCCACATTAGGAGACCAGACCCTCACGCCTGCCATCCATTACACGCTGGCATCCGCTCCATTAGCACTCTACCCGCTTACTTTATGAATATATTTCGCAGTAATCTTTCATCTCGCAGCCGCGATTCACCATTAACTGAGCAGCGTTTCGGCTTCTCTCGTCGATCCGTTCCTGATTAAATTCCTTCCCTGCTATGGACTAATGGGCTTGGCATTCAGTCAGCATTGCAATTGAAACAAAGTGCTCATGTGGTCATAGGAAAAGGTAGTTTCCTGATTCGAATGGGACATCGTAAACTTTGCAGGATGAAAATTAGGCCCGCTAGGACGGCCCGCAATCGCATTACTCTGATGGAGAGAATACCTCGCGAATGATTCTCCACTTTTCCGTGCAGCTGCTCACGCATTGGTTCCTTTTATCTGGGAATTGGCTGCTGCAGAATTGGCACCTCAAATGGGCAGGCGTGAAACGCAAGATGATATTCCCTGCACTTTCTCGAGAATCCGCTCTGCATGCAGTCAGGCAGTGCAAAAAGTGCTGAAGGATAACCGCCCCTGCCTCCGAGCACTTGAATGTACGGTAAACCGATTTTTTTTGTGACCTAGCTAGTATACGTTGGGTCCGAATCAAAATATTCGGATACTCGGATTTCGGATAACTCAAAAATCAAAGGTCGCGAATATCCGACTCAAACGGATAGATTCAAAATAGCAACATCGGATAATCCGAGCCCTTCGGACGGGGAGGCTAGATGGATTGTCGGATCTCGGATCAATCCGAAATCACGTTTTTTCGGTGAATCGGAATTTGGATCACTCGGATTTCGCCCTTTTTTCGGTGAGTCGGAATCCGAATATCCGAGTCGGATATCCGGTCGGATATCCGGTCGGATAATAGATGGTATAATCCTGAAAGTCTATCGAGAATCGATAGTCTGGCGAAAATCCTCGGAAAAAACATTTTTCTACCTTACTACGATAAAAGAATTTATTGCTAATTGTCTTTATCTCGGAATATTTGCAAACCAAACAGATAAATCACTTTACACAATCTCTTCAAAGTGAGTGTAATGTTAAAGCATTGGTATAGATGAGTATCATGAGTATCAGTCCTTCCCATCGATTTCGTAAATACCCGTGAGTTCCTGTCTGATCAACCTAAAACAGAATTTCCCGTTCGACCGATACACATGGTTTCTGGGAGCCAATCGTACCCTCAATGCGCCATAAGGGGCGTGGTGTACTTTTGTGACACACTGTCGCGTCGCTCTGCACAGCGACAGTGACCACCAGTTGCGGAGCTCCCAGCCTTTGGGCCTAGTGCATACTTCCCGTGACGAGCGACGCGACGTAATGCTTGTCATCTAAATCGAGCGAAAATCGATATTGCTAATATGCACGGTCGCGGCCGCGCATCGCGGAAAGTATGGACTAGGTCCTAAACCTGTCGCTGTCTCAGTGCGCTGCAAGCTTCGACCCGCGACAGCGACAGGCTTCGGCCCTTTCGCAGTATGTCAGCCCTCCGCGTCGCGTCGCTTTGACAGACGCGCCATAAGGCGGCGTTCACAGTTTTCGCGGCGCGATGCGATGGAACATGACAGCGCGACGCGAAAATCGCGTCGCGCGGAAATCAAGGTGTGAACGGCACGCGAACGCTAGGCGACTACGCGCAACTGCGTAACTTCCGCAATTTTCCGTACCCAAGCAAAACTAATCAATATTTGATCTTATTCTGTCTATTTAAATGTGATGTACCTTTTTTATCTGTATTATTATGGCACATTTTTGTTTTTGTTGCGACAACTTGCTTCTTTAAAGGCACAGTTCAAATTCAGTATCGAGTTTCTGGTTTTCTGCCTATCCTGAGAACGGTCCCACGCTGATTTCAGTGATATCTCTGAAATCGTTCAAGACCCCCTAGGAACAGAGGTATGGCCCCTCAAAAATTGAGCTACGGAATCATGGTGGACGAGTTTTCCGTGGCTTGTAACTTCCTTCATTTGCAACCTATGTATGCGAGTCGACCAGAATAAAGAGAGAGGCTCAGAATAAAGGGAAGAACGGGGCTATTTATCAGAAATCATCTCTCATCTCGCCACTATTGAGCTCGAGAGATCGTAAAAGGGCGTGTCAAAGTGGCTTCTTGGCATGGGCGCCCCAGGGTGGCTTCCCCCTATATCTCGTTTATTTGGAGGAATTGAGAGCTCGCATTTGGCAGGGGCTATATAGTGTGGATCTACTTCACAATTATGGGGAAACCCCAGATTTCGTCCCTGAGCTCGGACTGTGCCTTCAATGACGAAGCAATCAGAAAGACATCGGGAGCAAATGATGCTTAGAATTTTTTTTTTGGAGTTGATAGTACAGAATAGGGAGGTTTCGGTGAAATGAAACCGAATTATGTTTGTGTAGCTTGTAAACCGTAAAAAAAAACTTTATATAGCTCGTCAACTCTTTGAAACCATCACCCTCATCACACTCTCCTCAAATATGCAGACAAAATTGTTTGCAGTATCATCTGAGAACAATACAATAACCCAAAACAATTTCAATCAATCTAGTCTTTGGAAAGGCTTGAGAAAATTAAAAACGCCCCTTGAGTCCCCGATGATGGAAGAAAAAAATGATGACAATCGCTCCGCGACCATCGCGTCGCGATTATAATTTGCGCGTCAAATTCGATGTATCGCGCCTCTTCACTGTGAACACATAGCGACGACGCGACGCGACGTCGCTTGATCGATACGTAGGCTAATCATAACGTCACGTCGCCCCGCGAATGAACTCTAGACGCCGCCTAAGGCCGGGATCATACAACCGGCGACGAGAGACGCGACGCAATGTTTATCATCAATATCGACCAAAAATCGATATGCCTGATAAGCACTGTCGCTGTCGCGCATCGCGGAAAGTATGGTCCCGGCCTAACTGTGCCTACGACGACCGATGCCGTTCTTACGATGCAGGTCCTGCAGCGATTTGCGCTAGAATGCATGCTTGTCGGTCATGATAGCGGCAGAGTATACCATACCCCTAAGAGCCGGTATGAAAGTAGTTCGGGGGGGGGGCACTCAGGATTCAGTCAAAGAACGAATGATACCGCATTCAGAAATCGAAGTATTTCCATGGAGCTCCATGAAAACAATGACTGATTACGCTATCAGGTGTCTGATTCCTGCACAAATTTTCAGATGAATCATTTTATTTTCTCGAGTGCCCCCCCTCCCCCCGAACTACCTTCAATCCCTCTGGACGAGAGCGACGCCAATAATTTTGCGGCGACGCCACTCTGAAAGGCCTATAGGGGTCTGCAGAGTTGCAGAGACCGGCGAGTGGTCGCCGAGCGTCAGCCTTGACACGGCGACAAAAATGTTTCGAAACATTATCGTCGCGGCGTCGGTTGCCGCTCGCTGGCAGTGATGCAGGGCCGTCGCGGCGTCAACACATACACTCTGCGGTGCCCCCTCGTCGCCCTTTACGCCGCGTCAGTCGCCCCCGTCGCTGAAAGTGATCGATATTGCATCACCCAGCATTGCTCGTCGATGCGAGCAACGCCGCAACTTGGACTCTGCAGACCCCTTATACTCGCACAGACAACCCAAATGAAGAGGAATAATGCCAATTACATATGCGCATAATCTGCGCTGATGATGCGCAACAAAAAGCGGCGTAAATTTCACAATTTCAAATCATATGTCTGCAGTGTAACTACGCACCTGTATGGCTACTGTAGTATGGAATGTCGAGTCGTGACATCAGATACGCTTGTTTGAGTAACAGGACATGCCGAATCTGCCGACTCGTTACCCGATCCGAATCATGACATTTTCAGGATATTCGTTATCCGAATCATAATCCGACTCATGGCACATTTCGGTGGATCAGATTTCGGATCAAACGGATTTTGACGTTTTTTCGGTGAACCGGATTTTGATCATTCGGATTTTGACGTTTTTTCGGTGAATCGGATTTTGATCATTCGGATTTTGACCTTTTTTCGGTGAATCGGATTTTGAGTCATGAAAATTTCGGTTCACTCGGACGGTTCACTCGGATATCCGAAAATGAGTAAGTCGGATCCAATGTATACTAGCTAGGTACCATCCACTCTCATAAATTCTAGGGAGAAATCAAAAGGAACCCCATCAAGACTATTTTACCAATCTTTAAACCCGTTAGATCACTCAGTGAACCGGAAACACAACTACATGAAAAGGGTCTCATATCTATATAGACTGTGTAGAGTAGTCAGAACGAATCAGAACCATAAGGCAGTGAAATCACTCATGATGGACTCAGCTTAGAGGCTCTAAATTTGGGAATGTTCCCTATGATCGTAGGCTCTGAACCATGAACGGCAGGAAAAAAATTCTCTACTATACAGAAAACGTGAAGCAGATAGGACCTGAGAGGAGACAGCCGGCTGGTGTTCATTGACAAATATGTATAATCATCCGTGGGTCAGACCTGGATTGTGACTTAAAGGCACTGTTCACGATAATCTTCGATTTTGAGATTAATCGCTAAATCGATTGTTTGGCCCCCGAGTAGAACTGAATTGACGAAGAAACCGAGAAAAACGCACCAGAAGGGCACGAAATCTTCAAGTATCAGCCCGCCTCTTAAGTATCAATGGAACTGTTCGTTGTGACAATGAAATCTTTTGTGGACCCGTCTTTTGCAATTCTCCAATCTGTGTTGCTCCGTTCTTTCCTTCGGGCCCTAACTAATACTATTTTGCCCAAACTATTCTTCCATTTTCGATTAGTCCCATTTATTACCGGTGACAACCACCGTGAACATGTTCATCCAACCAGACAACTAGTCCAGGCCATAAGATAATGTCACTGAAATAAGACGTTTTAGTGCGTTTCTCGCCGTTTCTTCGTGATTTTGGTAACATTTGGCTGCCAACGGATTGTTTTGAGTGGAAAACTCGGGAACGAAAATCATCGTTAACACTGCCTTTAACTTACAAGGGTAGCACAACTGATCGATGAGGCATTCTACAACATTATGTATAAGCCCATCCCCGGATTTGAGGCCGGGATCATACTTCCGACGACGAGCGACGTAATGTCTACCATCAGTACCGAACGAATATCGACGTGTTGTCTCAGGCCTGTGATTCTCTTCATTCGTAGCAGTTGCGCGAGAGTGGATCAGGAGAAGCGCCTGCCATAACCGGAGCACTTTTTAATCAAGCGGGATGGCAAAGGCATAGCTGCCGTCCGTCGCGATCAGGTGAAGTAAAAACAAGGCTTCAGTCTGGTGAGTGCACGGGCTGCAGCGGTAAATCATCGGTCGCGACAGAAACTTCGCCGACCGGAGGTGTTGCAAACGTAACACGCCGGTCGCAATGGTCCAATTAGGAAGCCGCTACGCTGCTTAGCGGGAAAATTTACATGCGGTAAAGGAAGAATCGATGGCTATCGATCGGTTGATTTAGAGCTCAATGAATGTTTAAGCTTCTTAATTGGAGAACCCTTTCAATCTAATTTTGAAGCAGCTGATAATATCCCGAACTATGGGCTGGATCTCTGAGGGGAGTCAACTCCGCCTACGAATAGCTTTTGAACGTTAAGTGCCCATTTCGTTAGCCAACGCTTCTAAGAAGACCCCACCATTACTCGGTTGGGAGAAGTCTTCAGTAGCTACAAACAGATGTGAAGTTGTCCTTACAAGTGCATTAAATGGTGTATACAAATCTCGTCGCAGACGTCCAGGTCAGTTAGCTGTCAGGAAGAACTCCTAGAGCTTGTTTGTCGCTGTTCGTTGGCGGTAGAGGCTGAACTCTGGTCATTTATGTTTGCTATACTCATTACTATTCGACGGCTCAGTAACTCAAAACCTTTCGAGCAATCGTTGAAGCCTGCCCGGGATGTATGGTGGTTTATGTGACACTTAGAAGTGTTTTGGAACAACAATATGTATGCGGCAGCAGCACCCTCGCTTCCTCTAAAATTCTATTCATGGCGGATGAGTTTCCTTTCTTACCTGCATAACAATTATCATATGAGGGCTACCGGCGTCTTCCGCTCCTCCCAAAAAAATTAAAGGAGGTTTCGCCTGGGATAGCCATACACTGAGCTTGTTATGGATTATGTTGACAATTGAAACTCCTACTCACCACTCTCCCTAACTCTGAGAAAAGCTGCCGCTTCAGTGCCGGGAAAGTACAGCGACCCTCGACTGTGCCGCGATAGTTCCGCGATAACACCCCACTGGCTCCGTGATCGTCACTATGCCAAAACGATTCTGTTGCAGTGTCTTGAGCCTCGACAACGACGCACTATTGCCGCGATAGTACCACAGCGGCTCCGCTCCGCGAGGATGCACCAGCGAACTCGCGTTGAGTACAGTAAATTGTCTTGTGTGATGAAACGAAACTGTCGCCGGTTTAATGGCTCAAGTTTGAGGTACATCCCGTATTTCCTTGGACCGAATAGTGGCGGTAACCACTGCCCTATCAGACAGAGGACGTGAGAACTGCAGGTGCGCATTTTGTTCTAAGGCCCACCTAGTTGTATTATAATTCTCAATAGCCCTCATATGAGATACTCTCCCAGAGACGCGGCGGCACTATCGCGGAGCAGCAGCGGCACTAACGCGTAGACGTTACGGCTCCGCGATAGTGTCGCTTAGGTGCCTGTAGGAGCCGAAGCGGCACTATCGCTGAGCCACCAGAGAATGAGCCTCGGGCGGAATAGGCGGAAAAACTAATATCGAATCTTCATTCATATCTGCTGTCGAATAGTTACTACTCTTACATAAGTTAATCACAGTATTAGGTCCTTTACTTCATAGAAACCTGGAGAGGTGAAATCAGATCGATGATACAATATTTCGGGCATTAATTAATTAACAAACTTTTTGAAAGCATCTAATCGTCTGCACATCAGGTAGAGAATCATGGCATTCTCCAAGCCTTCTGCGTGAGAGAGCATGTTTTGCTCTAAGTTTTCCATGTATAAAGGAAGACATCGCAAATGGCGGCTTTCTCATACTCGAATGATTGCCCATTCAGCGACGTATTGTGTTCCGCTGCAGTTTTCTGGATAAATGTCACGTGATGCTATTGTAAAAGTACGCGGGTCGTTGAGCATGTGATGAAAATATTCGTCATTCCTCAGAGATTCGCATTCATTTAAAAAAGATATGCGCAATTATGAGAAAGGTGAGTCAAAGCTATCAAGGGAAGTGTATAGAGTGTCATAGGCATCTGCGAAAATGAACTGCATTGTTAGTATATCTCTTAGGAATCCATAGTAAAACTGCGTACCATCCCGCCCAGAGTTCAAAGAAGATATAGGCTCAAAACAGTCGTTTTCTGTTCCTATTGCATCTTCTAAATCGCGCAGTAATCTTTCGAAAATTTGGAGACGGACCCCATAATCGTGCTAATCACCCAAAATGACCCCCCTTGGAAGAAGTGTGGGTGAAAGCACATTTCTCGAACTTTGAACAGTGTAATAGCGTTTTATTCTTGTAAGGACTACTAGTTAACGTTTACTTATATCAATTAGGGGGCTCTGAAAGCGTTAAGGAGAAGCGATGCAAAATTGGCTTAGAAATTTCCCAGGTTGGGTTTTTGTTGCTGATCATGCTGATCACGAATCTGAGGTTTATTTGACGGTTTCCCAATGTTTCCAACACCATTCGTTCAAAGCTTACCATAGAGGAAAAATTGGATTGCAAAAGCGACTTTGACTATTATCGGAATGCTACGGTAGATATAGTTCATATTGTTTCTCTGCGTTTTACTTTGAGTGCTTAACACGATTCCGAGGTCTGTTTATCGATTTCTAACACTCTTCGGTCGATCACAGTGGGTCTACGGTAGTTTGGTCAAAGTCGCAGACATGGCTCAAATATGCTATGCGGGTAATATTCTGGGTGTTGAATACGAACTTGATGTCCATTTGTTGATTTTTGAAATATTAAAGGCAGTGTCCACGATAAAAATCGCTTTCGAGTTTCCACCAGAAAATGAAGGTTTAGAGTCTGACTGTTTCATCAGTGAAGAAAGAATCAAGAAAAACGCTGCGAAACATCCAAAATCAGCTCTTCGTTTCGAAAGCCACGTTTCAACGGTGGATGTGTTGCGCGGGCATGGGCCTGAACTAGGCAGCATGCGCAAATGCGCCCCAATGCTAAAGCTCAGCCGCGCTCGCGCTCCAATGCTAATGTAGAAGCCGACCAAACTGTTTCTCGGAAAACTCGACAGCGAGCGGAAGGGCTAGCGCGAGCGGACTTCGGAGCCGTATGGAGCTCTTTCGGGCTCGCTTTCGTTCGTTCTTTCGATCCCAGGGCTCCAATGAGACCCTGAACTTTCGATTTCCGGCCAAAAACCGAGGACGAAGTTTATCGTGGACACTGCCTTCAAAGCCAGCACACACACTTGAAAAGGTATCGATATTATGGCACAAGTCGAAGGTTTGGAGGTGATAGTATGGTGAACCAACAACAAAACCGACACAAACTGGAAGTGAATGGAAAAATAAAGGGCTGTTTTTGTTTTCGAGTGAAAGTGGACGAGTTACACCGCAGCATGCCCGCTCGGTTAGGGAATAGCGGAGCTAGCGGTAAAGTGGTTGTGAAAGGGAAGCGAATAGGACGCTTTCGTCGTTGAAAGCTTCAAAAACTAGCCAATGTGACAGTAATCGAACAATCAATCTGGACGAGTTTGTGCTGGGGAGAGGGGACTGCAAAACGAATGGGCGGAGACTGCAAAATTTTTTCATTCGATATGGGTCAAATATATATATATATATATATATATATATATATATATATATATATATATATATATATATATATATATATATATATATATATATATATATATATATATATATATATATATATATATATATATATATATATATATATATATATATATATATATATATATATATATATATATATATATATATATATATAGCGTCGGCGTGGATCCGGAAGAGACTTTGCGTTCACTGTTGAAGATTGGCGCGAACTCGGTGCACCTATGTTATAGCATAGGGCACCGGGCTTGCGCCAGCCTGCAACGGTGAACGCAAAGTATCTTCCGGATTCATGCCCACGTTATATACAGTTGACCGCAAAGTTAAAAGGACATGGTGCGGTTGCGGACTCACACTAAAACTACGGTAGAATCTGGCACTTTGACAGATTTCGTCCTCGATCGGCGCCACAGCTGATATTCTGGTGAGCAGAGAGACGACGGTTGGCGCCGATCGATGACGAAATCTGGCAAAGAGCCGGATTCTACTGTAATTTAGTGAGTCCGCAAACTGCATCATATCACTTTATATATATATATAACTATATATATATATATATATATATATATATATATATATATATATATATATATATATATATATATATATATATATATATATATATATATATATATATATATATATATATATATATATATATATATATATATATATATATATATATATATATATATATATATATATATATATATATATATATATATATATATATATATATATATATATATATATATATATATATATATATATATATATATATATATATATATATATCCTTACATATTATAGGCGGCGTGCTGTGTCTGTCCGACTGTCTGGCACGTCCGACCGACGTCTGTTTGATCGGTGTTCAAATTTCCCGCAAATTTTGACACCTTCAGTCGGAGCGCGTCATTGTTTCAACAATACACAAAGAAAGCCGCGGAAAGTGAGTGGGGTTCAGGAAGAGCGCGCACACCATTGCGATCGTGTTGGGACCACCCAAGCCGTTGCATATTGAGTCCTTTGAGTTATTTTCGTGGCTGATCGTGGTGGGAACACCCTAGCTGTTGCGTATTGAGTCCTTCAAGCTACCTTCGTTATAGAGCGAGGTGGGACCACACTAGCTATCAAAGAGACGCCTAGAACGTGCATGGAGCTGAGGGACCACCACGAGTTACTTTGTGAAAGTGGGCGGGGCTTCGGGTTTACCTTCAGGTTCGCGTTATTGGAAATAGAAAGTAGCCGCAGTCTGACCTGTTTTAACGAAAGCGAATCCAGCAAATCCTCACCCTTATCCTCATCCTCATGCATAATAATGGGCGTGGTGATGTGTCTGACCACTAAAGCTTTTGCATAGGTCGTATTAGAAGGTATTGGGTGGAGCATCCTAGACTTTATACAGTTGACCGCAATGTTAATAGGACATGGTGCGGTTGCGGACTCGCACTAAAACTACGGTAGAATCTGGCACTCTGCCAGATTTCGTCATCGATCAGCGCCACAGATGATATTCTCGTGATCAGAGAGACGACGGTTGGCGCCGATCGATGACGAAATGTGGCAAAGTGCCAGATTCTACCGTAATTTAGTGCGAGTCCGCAACCGCACCATGTCCTATTAACATTGCGGTCAACTATAAATCTACCTCCATGTCACATACAGTTCAACTCCGCATTGCCGTTCAGTCCGCAAAGTGCACGCTAATTGCGGAAGCGTGCTGCGGCGCGGTTGCGGGTATCCTCAGACAGAAATGTGGGATCACCCGGGCGGAGGGATCATCCGGGCACCAAGAGCAATAACCGCCCGGGTGATCCCACATCCCTGTCTGAGGATACTTGCAACCGCGCCGCAGCACTCTTTCGCAATAAGCGTGCACTTTGCGGACTGAACGGCAATGCGGAGTTGAACTGTAGCTGTGCACAGTCCTATCTCCATTCTCGCAGAGTATGTTTCGCCATGTGTGACTGCGAAACTATCTGTACGTATGCACGCATGCACGGGAGAATAAATGACACTCAGAAATTCCAAAATTTCTGTCATAAAGTAGAGAACGATAATGTTATGCCAATTTGGAGAAAGTCATAGAAAACGAGTAGAGGTTCAGAAGGGGCACGCACAGTGCCGTGGAGTGTGAGTAAGTGGTCTATGAAGAGCGCGCACAGCGTCATGGAAGGTGAATAGGGGGGGGTCACAAAGTGCGTGCAGAATCGTTGGTAGGGAGAAGGGTACAGGAGGAGCACTTTTGGCTTCGTGGAAGTAAATAGGGGTCCAGGAGGTGCGCGATGTGCCGCTAGAGGGAGTACGGTTACCAGGTTTAAGAGCAGCGCGCACACGGTCGATGAAGGTGACTGGGATTAGAAGGGGTGTGCGCACACCATTAAGGAAGGTTTTTAGGAGGAGCGCCTAAAAAGTCGATGAAAGTAATTGGGGTTCAAAGGGGTGTGCGCACACCAGTAGAAAAGGTGTGTATGGGTTTAGGAGGAGCCAGCACAACGTTCGGGAGAGTGTTTTGAGCTCGGAAGGAAGTGTACATGCTATTTTTTGGAGGTATATAGGGGTTAAGGAAAAGCGAATCGTTGAGGAAACTTACTAGAAACGAAAAGTTGTATAGGGGTTGAAAAGGAGCGCACACAATGTCGGGAAATGATTAGAAATTAAATGGGTCTGCGAACACACTTACAGAAGAAGTACAGAGATTTAAGAGGATTGAGTGTAAACCTTTTTGATAGGCAGAGGTCCAGAAGCTACAGAAGCGAGCGCGCAACATCAGTGAGATTGTGGGTATTATATCAAAATATTTTAGCGTGGCAGCTTGAGGAATCTGATGACTTTCTTGAAACCGCCTGCATTGGAAGAAATGCTTTCCCAGAAATCGCACAGGTAAGTTGCGTGATTTGTAGGAGAGGGTATATAATGAGAGGGGAGCGCATTTTGAGCATCATTTATCATTTTTGACTCTCCATATGAATGAGAAAGGCAGCCGATTGGCGACTTTGAGGCAAACAGATCAGACTTTTCATTTACACTTGATTTCTTTGCACAATCCAGAAAGTTTGTCAGAAAGCAGGGAAACTCCGAGGCACTACTTAAAAACTTTATATTTTGACAAAACACCCGTTGCGGCGGTCGATTATGGCGAAATATCACCTCTGGTAGCGATTATTAGAAAAAAGACGCTCACTTCTACCAAGCTGCAAAGATCTTTAGCAAAGCCCCGGTCTTTATTATGGGTGGAAATCGAACGCCGCGCAGCGGCGTGAGTGCATGCGTAAGCGCCGCGAAGCGGCGCGAGTTCCAGTTTCGTTGAACACCGCGAAGCGGTGTGAGACGACACTCGTATATATCTATATATATATATATATATAATAGCTTTGATTCGTTTTTGACGCTTCCAGCAGCATTAGCGTTCTTGTTAAAGTCATAGGACCCCAGTAAAGTCTTTAACTCAACAACTTTTCCGAGCATGCATGCTGCTTTCAACAACTGATCCTTTGTAGGTCAATTAGGGTGAAAATTCTGGAGTGTTGAGTAATTATTTTGTTCTTGCTCTAATCATAGCAACCTTTGCGACAGCAAGACACATATAGCGAGAATCGCTGTCTTTTGCCTCAATTTTTATGAAGCAAATGACATCTGACGAAGGTGTGAAGCATCTGGGAAGCATTCTCCATAACTGAAAACGTTTTGAAAACTGTCACAATTTCTCGAACGCTGAGATAACGTAAGCAGAAAGCTTGGTGAGGCGGAAAAATCTCTATTCGTGCTCGTGAGTCTTTGAAAAAATTATTTAGTACTCGTTTCAGGTTGTTACAAATTTTGAGGCGATTCCTCTTACGTGTGCTGAAAAAAAAACGTTTGGACGTTCCTTCTGATTAGAAGGCAAGGCGCCGTTCTGTCTCGATTTCCGCATGACTGGATCTCTTTGGAAAAGTATTGCACTAACCATAACAGGCCTTCGACTTTTTAACAGTTGTAATGTCTTTAGGAAATGAAATACTCAAGAATCCTTGTCAACTTATCGGATAGAGACTAGAGTGTTGGAACGAATAATATCGATTTTTTTGAATAAATCTAATTTTCTCTTTACGATCGAAATTGTTCCAATAGCTTTTATTCTCATACGTTACGGTGAGTAGAAGGTTCTCTTATTTGATAAAAATTTTATGATTCCGTTCATTCAATAAAATGAGGAGGTTAATTGAGTTTTTATTCGAATATTCGAATAATCGAATAAATTGTAATAGCGCTTCTGTGATTGAACAAAAATTTACTTATTCATCAATCATGGTAACCTCGCCACTCACGTAATGTTTGATACCAGGGACAGTTAAAACCATTTCGGCTCTGAGGAAGTATTAGAACTAATCGGAAAATCGAAATTATCGCTCCAACACTCTAATAGGGACACCGCGGAACATTTAAAGGCACAGTACACCCTCAGACATGAATTTTAGGATTTTCATGTAATTGTGGAGAAGAACACTTCTCTATAACGAGTGCCGAATGCGCGATCACAATTTCTTCAACTCAGCGAGATATGGGTGACAACAACGGGCCAAACCCCCTCAAACACTATAACGAGCCACGCCCCTTTGCTTACTTCGGACCTCTATATCAGCTAGATGATCTGATGAATTTGAATCGAGTTTTTCACCCCGTCTTTTTCCGGTTTGTGTCTTCATCCTGGTTCGCCCTCGTGCAGCGACTGCTACAGGGCTGAGACAACTCGTCCATCAAATTTTCTCCCTCAAAATATAGGCAGGGGTAACATTGTTGTCGGCAAGGGGTTCTGTCCACGATGAGCATAAGATCTAAACAAATTTTTAGGTGCTCTGCGCCTTCAAAATGTAAGCGATTTCCATTGAGTCGTAGATTGCTCTGTTTGTAGAGGGTTTTGAAGAATTCCAGAGACACCGTGGGGATCAGTGTGCGATTCTCTATAGGATAAGCATAATAACTAACAGTATTGATTTTTTGGGTGTACTGTGCCATCAACGTAGGCATGGACACTTCAATAAAAATAGTTTTTCTTCCACCTATCAGGGACCCCCAATAAAAAACCATTCCTCCCCTAATGGTGTTCCTCAAGCTCGACGAAAATGTTATTTACCAGTTCGTTTCTAAATCGGAGATTTGTTCATTGAGACTCTCAGGAATCCCATTGAGTACAGATGGACTGAATGGAAGATAAGTCACAGAGTCGAAGAACATATTCATAGTGCGTGGGATTCCTCTATTCGGCATATGCTGTCGGCCTCTCCTGGACTTTCTGTTCAACCTCCATTGGGAGGTAGAAAGACTATCACTGAGGTTGGAATTTGTCAAGAAATAATCTGTTTAATTATCCATAGGTTCTGGCAACATGCAAAAAACATCAGTTCTTTCCATAAAATCTTGCCCTCACAAGACAACTATCTTTTAATGTTTTATTTTTCAATGTTAAGAGTCTGAGTCGCGAACAAGGCACTGAACTACTCAGCGGATTAGTACATACTTACAATTCCTTCCTCAACAACACCGTTGTTAGCTTGGCGTTTAGACCAATGGTCAATTCTGTTGTTATTTTCATGGTCTCGTCTATTTATTTGCAAATAATTGTGCCCGAAGTGAAACGAGGACGAATGACTGAAGGCGAAAACAACGAACTGCTTCTATCAAAGCGTACTATAGTGGCCTTTACCAAGCTGCTCATGACCGAGTCCTGAACTCACTAAGCCTGCAGAAGTGCACTTACAAAATTTTCCGTCAAGAATTGCTTTTTCAATTAAGAGACATTACCTGGAAAACGCCTTTTCTTGTTTCGGGCGTGGATTTAGGGGAATTAATTTTAATGCTATGAATAGTCTTGTTGTCAACACACAAAAGGATTGTCATCATTGACTATCCTTGTGAGGCTCCGTCCATACGTGGCGAGAGCGTGCGATTACGCAAAATCGATGGTCATCGTGGACACACGTTTCGCTAGCCGCTCACAGGCGCTCCTTCTCGCGCGCCCCCGCCCGCTCGCTCTCGCGCGCTTGTGCCGGCACTACGAAGCAAGCAGCAAGTTTCAAGCTTACTGCTCCATAAATAAAGCAGGTGGCACTACACCTGTATCAAAACTACTGCCCTTGTTTTTCATAATCCCACCACGGAAGTCGAAAGTCGTGGGAAATCATCAGCCGTTGCGCCGACTCGAGCGATTGATCACCCGAACAAACGTTTTCAATCGAATCAACACGAGGTAGGGGGTGTTCGCCTGTGTTAGTTTGTGGGCAGCGTTGAGGAGCGTCGAGAGGCGCACAACAGCGGGAACGCCCGCACTCGCGACGTATGGACGCTGCCTAAGGGAAAATACGCGTCGAGATCAATATCACGTAGATAATCTCCCTATGACATTCGCGACTCTTCGGTTTCCGTGCGAAGCCATAACACTCATTAGTGTTTGCTAACATCGATGCCTGCTCAATTTGAATTCAACACATAGCGATTTACGTAAAAGCTAGAGCGTGTCTAGTGCAGTGAAGAGTTATGGTTCTGGCCTGCAGGTGTGGCGGCATACTCTCCGCCAACTTCTTATCGATTGACCAATTCCCCAGAAAAAAAAATTGAAGTGAAGTGATCTTGATTTCAGGGCGGAAAGGTCGTTCCATCGAAAGCTTCGAGTCTCAAGGAGCAAGGTGGGTCAAATCTTGATCAATCTTTCTTTTCAAGGGAACTTTCTGAGGTACAATACCGCCGCTATCCAAGGGAAAAAATGGGCAACTAAAGCGTCTTACGACCACAACTCGCCTCAAAGTGCTCCGTTTTCAATTTCGAAACGACCAAAATGTTCATCGTGCCACAGTCTATTTAACTATATGGAATAAAATTGGAAATGTTCTATAAAACGATTCTTTAAGATGCAGTTAGTTATGAATTTGATAATGTTATCACAAAATAATGAGCCCATTCGATCAAAAACAACCGTACGCGATCTCCAGCATGGTCAAAATGAGAATGTATTTCGCCGTAAAAGATAATGTTGCTCCCAAATTTCGCTTAACATTTTTGCATGGTTGACTAGATCACGACATGCTGTGCATTTCGGCGTTTTCAAAATTGAAAACGGAGCACTTTGAGGCGAGTTGTGACCGAAAGACGCTTTAGTTGCCCACTTTGCCCATTTCGCCCATTTTTCCCTTGGATAGCGGCGGTATTAAAGTTTCCACAAATAGCGATGATTTTGTATCTGGAGCGTCGTTCATATAGCATAGCTGGAACAGACCTACATGACATTTCGAAGAGTACTCCATAAACGACGGTAATTTTGAAAAAGTTACCTGAAATTTGAAGAAAAAAAAACCCGAAAACGTTGAGAAACGATGAGTTGCCCCCACTACACATTAATAAAGGCGGTGTTCAGGATGGAATGAATGGGCGTGGGTTTTTTGGATTTTTTTTCACTGTTTATTGCTTCTGATTATGAAAGATGATAAGAAATTGTTAGGCTCTTCTTCTGTCTGGAACAAGCTACAGTGTCTTCTATCATCATCAGTAGTTTAAGATAAGGAACAGCCAACACGCCTATTCATTTTAACGTGAACACTGCCTTTAATATACCTCAGTCTTTGTTATATATAACCACAGGAATAACAAGAAAAAAATGAAAAAAAAAATTAAAAATTGGGAATTACAGAGAAAAACGCATTGTTGCTTATTTCCCGCCTGTATTCATGGTAAAGATCTTAGGTACATATAATGATAATGTTTGTGTACTGAGGAAAACTCACCACTTTTGAATGTTCTTTCTTCGAAATTCGGGAGAAAATTACAGCTTAGCAGTCGATTATGGCGAAATCTACAGTATGCATAGTGCAAATACGCAACCGCACAACCGCCTGTTTTCTGTTGCCGTTAACTGCGCGCAACACGAATTCTACCAGGCCGTCCAAAAATTCCTGTCCGAAAATTTTCAAAATACTATAATTTTCCTTAGAAGTGTTATAATATCAGGCAAGTGTAAGAACCTTCTAGAAGGTTCTCCATAGTTCTTACGCTATAGGGAGTATATAAGGCGCAGTCGCCGCGTCTAGCTACCAGTACAAGCTTAAAATGGACCAAGGTCGAATTCTGTACGTTCGTAGAATACTACGAGTGGCTGCTGGGCAACGACACGGGCACCGCGGGTCGCCAAAATCTGCAGAGCGTGCAGAGAGGATGCAGTGTCCCAACGCACAGTCAGCCGCTGGTTCAATCGTTCCCCGAGAGCGGCGATTAACGAGCCTCGAGGACAGGGAGCACAGCAGGAGGCTTCTTCTACGGTGGATGATGACGAAGTCCGTTGCTGTATCAAGGAGAAGCCGAAGCCACCACCCGTGAACTTTGGGCGACGACGCTCGGCTGCAGCAAGTCCACCATCCACAATCGACTCAACTTTCACTTGGCTACCACAAAGTTCTGGCCCCCGTTGATCCCCCACCGTCTGACGGGACCCCAACAAGTTGCAGACTCCGCGTGGCTGTCTTGCCAGTCCCTCCTCCTTCGTCCGGCATCGCAAGGAGTTTTCCCCGAGGACTCCTGGTCACTGGGGATGAGAGCTGGGTCTCCTCTACGACAACGTCGCCCGCCGTGCCGCCTGATCCCGCGCGGAGAAGAGCCGCCGACGACGTGCCGAAAGCCGACCTGGCACCCGCTGAAAATCATGCTCTGGCTGCTGGTGGACACCAAGGGCATGCTGGTACTTCGAGCTGCTCCGGCCAGGGCAGGACGGTCACCGCTCCATCTACACCGATCAGCTCAAAAACCAGCCGCCGCCATCCGGAGAAAAGCGTCCCCGACGGGCCTCGGTCCACCCAAGCCGCACGACAACGCGCCAGTCCCCCATGTGGCGAAGGGGAGACCCAGCAGAAGTTGGCGACACTCGGCTGGGAGACGGGTTGCCCATCCGGCCGTATTTCCCCCCGGACCTGGTTCCCTCCGGACTGACCACTTGTTCCGTCCGCTGAAGCACCATTTGGCCGGAAGAAAATTCACCAACTACGACAACCTCCAAATTCGACATCGCGGACTTCTTCGAGTCGCAGCCCCGGAGTTCTAAGCCGAAGGGCATCGGCGACCTGCCCAATCGATGGGCCACTGTTGTGGATAACTCGTGGTGTGAGGATTATATTGTTGATTAAACTTGTTTT